>JAQFYG010002000.1:0-16331 GCA_034694325.1 Entomobrya corticalis
AAAATGTTTCTGATTGGAAACTTGAAGTAATTGACAGGACAGCTCAGTGGCCAAACAATCCTGACCAGATACCATGTAATTGTTTGCTTCTTAAATATGGGTCTCGTTACCCCATTCCTATATGTATGACCAAAAAGGGTTTAAAATTGTGATTTAATGAATGAATGAATATTACAGTTGAAGTATTCAATACTTCTGCCATTATCTGGACATCAGGATTCCTCGTTCCTCCAAAAACCCATGGTCGTTTGGAAATTTACGATACTAGCAAAGTATACCCTTATAGATGTACCAGCTTGTTAGTTTTAATTGCTAGAATTTATCTTATAATATTTTAAACTAAATTCAGAATCCCCCAGAAGGGCCAGTCAACATTGCAGCCAAGGATGGTGGAAATAATTGGTCTTACCATCGTGTGATTTGGAAAGACATGGACTTTGACGGAGACTTGGATGCTTTTACTGGTAAAAATAGTTTAGGATATTTCTTGCAAACTATTTTCTACCAAATATGTATATGGCCGAATAATGTTGGCCTTCTGATCCTATGATAATTATGTTCACAGCACGGTTTTTCAAACCCATTATTGGTGTTACGAGGAAGCAATTGGTGTGGATGGAAAATCCTGGATTGCCCCTTGAAAACTCAACAACAGACGGATGGACCCAGCACATTATCAATGAAGGCGGAACTGACGTTCACTTCCGCCTGGCCAATTTAACTGTCAACGGTACTCTCTTGGAATGCCTTATATCTGCTGAATTTTTCAACGAGGAACTAATGCTCTACTGCAGTGGAAATGGAAATTGGAGTGACTGGAGCAATGTTACAGAGGTGCCTATTGATACTACAGTGGGGCAGACCTTTGACGTTTATTATCACGACTTCAACCAAGATGGGCGTTCAGACATTCTTATCAGTGCTTACAATGGATCAAGAGGTCACGTTTTCGCATATGAAACTCCTGCTGACATTGCAACTGGAAATTTTACAAAACACACTATTGCTGATGGTTTCATTGCGAATTTAATTATTGGAGGTCAATCAATGACACCTGGATCACCCAAAGTGAATATTAACCTCAATTATTATTGTGTCGATATATGTAATCTTTACATTATTTTCTAAAGTTTTTATTTATAACTTGTAGCCGTTTTATCCTTCTAAAGCCTATGAGGAAACGGTTTTGCCTGGAGGAAGGTAATAAAGTTAATTAAAGTTAAAATACGTGACCATTTGCTCAGTTTGCTGCGTTTTAATGTTTATGACGCGTTATAAAAACTTTTTGATGATTCATTTTTAATTTAGAAAGCGAAAGCCATACATTCTATTGAGTGGAGATGACGATGGAAGACATTACATTCTGGAGCCTGTTTCTGACGACCCAACAGACTGGACCTACAACAAGCACATACTGGTTGACACCGAGAGAACAACAAGTGGAAAATTTGCTGTAGCGGATTTTGATGGTGATGGTTACACTGATATTGTTTGCGCTGGTTACAGTTCAGGAAGGCTGTATGCATTCACTTACGCTCCGGACGAGACTACCGACGAGAGTAATTAATGGTTTAAAAAAAAGTTCATCTCTATCCTTCATGTCCATAGATTAAATGTTCATTGCGTCGTTCAAAATTAAAGACAAAAACATTTTTCAAAACTATTAGAGCTCTATCATTGACAGTTATACAATCATTACAAATAATCATGTGCTCTTGTTATTTTCCCCTTGACAAGAGTTGATTAATAAAAATTACTGCCAATTTAAACTTGAGCCAATAAAGTGAAACGAATATGGTAACTCTATATTGATGTGGCACTACAATAATAAATCGTTTAAAAAATTATAAATCATCATGTTTGTATTGTTTCAAATAAAAATCATATCAGCGTTGCTCATCCTTGTATTACGTGTCATTAGCAAAATGGAAAACTCTTGACTTTTCTAGAATGAATGAATCCATAATCGCAAACAAAATACCAAATTGCATACTTATGTTAATAGATAGTTTCATATAGTTTTTTTTATTTAGTTCGAGAATGTTCTGATAATAAATGCCAATATTAATCACTCATCAGATGACCCACAATTTTCTCCTTTCTCATATAGTTCATCACCCTCTGACGCTGATCCTTCATTAGAAATTGAAAAGATGTGCTCATGGCTATCAATAAAATCTGTGACGTTCCCGTAGCTTTCTGCAATGCGAAATTTATCCTCAGGGCTTGTTAGATCGTAAGGAAATAGCTCATCCAGTTTTACTGTTCGATACTGAAGTGTATGTTTGACCACTGGATGTTCGTCCTATAAAATCATAACAACCTCATTTAACAAAAGTATATGATGTTAATTATTATGAAAATCAGTTTTATACTTACAAATTTTACAATTGCGCAGGGCGTGTACTCACAAACCGCGGCAACAGTGCCAAGTTGCTGGTATTCTGAATACGTATCAAACCAAATGACTCGTTCTCCAACTCGAATAAATTCATTTGGGTCCTCTGAAAAATCCAACAAGTAAATAAATGCATCTTAGACCTTAATTATTTATTAACCTTTATAATAATATATTGGACCAGCTAAAATTTAAGCAGACCTTCATTCTCATTAAAGTCTATTTGAGAGCTCTGGGAACCGTTTTTGTAAAATGTTTCACTGATTCGGCTACTACTTTCACTTGTTGTTGGGGATTCTAATGAGCTATTAGTAGGGGGAGTTGCCCACGACATTGAACGGCATTTTTCTAGGCGTCTGGGCTCACTACCTGCTCCGTAATGAATTGTTTTACTGCGGATAATCTTTGTTGATGCCGATGCTTTAGCAGCTATAAAGACAAAAGACCAATTTGGAATTAATTAGAAATTTTACTAAAGTAAATTTTTATTTTTATATCTGTAAATATTTTATATGCATTATTTGCCTTCATTGACAGCATTTGAAATTTTACGTGGCGATGGAACAGGAACACTTTCAACAGGCACAGAATCCAATTCATTCAAAGAGTCCAAGGTCGGGATTACAATGTTACTGGATTTTGATGTTGTCCTTGATATCTTTCTGGTGCTTCTGTAGTAAGATGCACTTCTATCCGCTGAGGAGTGAGATCCCGTTGGAGAAGACACTTCCAAGATTTCAGAGGTTAAATCCACTCGTAACGCTTCAAAAGCTGCTTGAAATTTATCGAAAAATCCACTAAAGAAGGATTTGAATGTAATTAATTCGGTTAAGGGCAGGATCAATGTATCACGATTTACGGCATGTGGTCCAACTCCTGATACTTTTGTTTTGTTGTCCTATCATAAAGTAAGCACTTAGTCAAAACTATCAATTATTTAACCGATTTATAAATTAGTTAAGTCCTACTTTCTTACCAATTTAACAATAGCATAATGCACATTTTCTCCCGGTTTCTTTCGTATTTCCAAAATCTTTCCGGGTGCATACGTTCCTTCACGTGTCACCCAAAAAATTAAGTCTCCCTTCTTCATATGGTAATCATCCTTCAAAAAACTTTGAATGTCGGCTGTATAAAATTATGATCTTTTTATAATTCACGTTTTGTGTTCCCATTAAAAATTGATTAAACTTTTCCAATAACTTGTTGGCAAACTTTACATAAATCAAACCGAATTTGTTCGATTGCTGCACGAAATATTCCAGCTTCTGTATCTGCTTTGTCTAGACTTTCGGTAAGTCTATCCCTCTCTGCCATGAGCGTTTGTACACGTTTCACTAACTTTCCTTCAGATTCTTGTGCGTCATTTTCGCCATTGTTGTAGTCTCCAGTAGTGCCATCGTCGGAAAAGGAAATCTGAATGAAAGAGTCTTCAGAGGGAATGTTGGCATTACATCTAGCTACTGGACAAAATCGCCTAAAAGTCGTAATGAATTATGGTATATATCAAGCCATTAAAAACCAAGAATTTATTCATTTCCTTTTGAAATATTAAAACTAAAATAGCTCTGAATACCGTAAGGGTCCAGTTCCGTGTGTGGCATGCAATAACTTTTGATTGGTGAGTGCTCCCTCCAAACACTTTCGATGAAAAAGATGCCCACACTGTGTGGAAACTACTGAAAATCCCGCAGAGATTGTTGGGAAGTCAGTCAAGAGCTTTGACAGGTCAAATTTATCCCTGCAAATTCTACAAGTGAACCCCATTTTTAAAAGGACGTTTAATAAACCATGCAATGTCCTTTTTTACAACAACCAAGAAGCCAAGTATTTTCGCACATAAAAAAGTACTGATATCAGCAAATGACACTGGTAATCTAACCAGTAATATTACTTTTATTATGCGCTTTTCGTTTCATATTTTCAATGAATCTTTGAACAAATCTGCTTTGCTTCACTTCGTCAATAAAAAAACAACACATACATAAATGGGTAAAAGCTTACATATGGTGATGGTGACAGCTTAGCTTTATCAGTTTCATTCCATTTTGAGCTGATATGCTTCCAAACTTTTTGGTGTAAATAAAAGATTACAAACTATTCTGAAAATATTATATTGGCATTTACTAATGATTCGCTGTATTCAAAACGGTGTTAATAACTCGTATTTGAAAGAAATTATTGCTCTTTCTTATGTCATCACCTTGAGGGAAGACCCAGCACTAGCACCTATAAATGTTCATGTAAATTATGTAGCTCGAAATCCTATTATTTGACCGATAAATTTTTAATGGTGGATGAACAGACAAATGGATGTGGAACTCAATGTTTGATGAAGTCTCATGTTTGAGTTGCTTTGCTTTTTGTTCAAATATGGAGATTCTGATAAGGATCATTCATTGCCATTAAGGTATTAAAAATAGTATGCATGAGAGAATGAGAGAATGAGAGAATTTACTGTAGTTCTTCAGACGTAAATGGCAATGAATAGCTCAGTGCAAATCGTCATATTTTGGGTGTAAGGTCGCAGCATAATTGTCCATAAAGACATAAATAAGCTATAAATCAATCACACATACGTAAAATTGCAAATCTTTTTATAAACAAACAGAAAAAAAAAAAATCAACAACATATAAACTTACTAGAAATATATATAATGAAAACAGTAAAATTATTGTACATTAGTGCTGTTATGTTTACTGCCACCACCATCTTTACCTCTTTTCCGACAATTATTATCACTAAATGTAAATGGATTACAGAAAACAACATTTAAAATGCCAGTGACCAGTGGCCTGGCTAAATAATTATTTCTTATTCCCAAAGCACTGTCCACTATTCCAGTGACATTTAGTTTTCCCACATTATTCCAAATGTTTCCTACTTGAGCTGCGACATAGTGCGCTCGTTCTGTGCTAGCACCGGCTCCGGCAGTTGATTCAATCAATGACCCAAAAAGGGTTCCATTTGATGGTCTAATTACAAATGTGTGGGTTTGGTTTTGACTGCCTGGAAATTAATTTTTTTAAAATAAATCACATTTTTATAGTAAAACATTTTAACCTTCAAAATTTGCATTTTTCTCACTTGCGGTCGCATTTGTTAGATTGGTTGATGCTACTAGTGGAGAAACAACGGTTGTTGTTGGAGGCTCTGTACTGGTAGTTGTTTTTTCAGTTGTTGTTGTTGTAGTAGTTGTTGTAGTTGTAGTTGTGGTAAGTGCTGCTTCTTCATCTTCCTCTTCGTCTTCCTCTCCATATAAAATGTCCTCCACATTGACGTCTTCAGTAAGTTGGCGACACTTTACCTAAATAATGATTATTTTTCACACAAAACCAAATAAAATATGGAACAAGCCAAACTGATATTCAAAACCGAAGAAAAAAAGTAAGGAAAAATCATTGATTTTACTATAAAATTACACGAGCCAATATGGAAATCCCAATAATCAATATCATGAATTTCATCTTTGAACAAATTAATTTTGATTTTTTGAAAGTAATGAAATTAGAGAAAAATGTGTTTATAACATGAAGTTGAAAAAGTTATGCTGGAAATAGAAATGACAAATATATGTGTTAAGTATGAAAACTCTCTATTCGCTTCATCTTTAATTTAATCCTTTTCCGGTCGATATTTATAATAATAACAGTCAGTCAGTCATTAATCATTCTATATCTATACAAAAAAATTGGGGTCTTTGGGTTTGTTTTTTAGTCATACACATAATACACCCGTTATTTACACAGAGTATCAACATCAGATATGCAATTAACGTCAATCCAATCAAATCGCATCATATTCATCATAAACTATAAACAATTATTCGTTACTAAAGTCATCATCATTGCATCATTGTCATATCATGAATCATAATCAATGCATTTCGGCTGTCGACGGCATCCATTATCTGATTTCTGCAACGGTATATATAACAAATTACTTATTGTGCCTGAGTTGCAATTCCTGAAAATGAAAGTTATCTTTGGATAATTTGAATAATATTAACATGAATGCATATATACAGGTAAGTGGGAAATTAAGTAATCGTATCAATAGAAAAACAAGTAAACACAATAAAAAGAAAAGGCATACGTATGTACGTTTTCATAGATAAAATTATCCAGTAAATTTCTCCAAACATTAAATACAATAAAAACAATAAAAATAAATAAACATCACGGGTGGGCGGAAAATATTCGTACATACATACCAAAATGTTATCTAATTATTTTGTACGACATGCATCGCAACGTAAGTTAAAGGAATACAGAATAAAGTTTATTGATGAAAAAAAAATTATATATGACTTTGATAAATAAATTGATTATTTTTTTTATTTTCTATCTTTTCTTCTCGTAAACCAAGAAACAAGCCATAATTTAACGTGGTGAGCACCCCAGCACGCAATGAGGTGCGTAAGTGGAGATGCGATTATTCCAACAATAACAATTACAATAGTCCGGCCAGGTTTGTGACGCCAGTTTAGAATCGAATATATAAACTCCTTTCCTTCTCGATAGGGTCCTCCTGCCAGTTCGTAAAAACCACTGAAATGGATGTTTAAAAAAAGGCATTTATTTTAAATCTTGTAAAAGCTTTTCGTGTTTCCAAATAATCTGGTCATTTACGTTATTACGCATTTACCTGAACACGCAATAGACAAGTAAAATAAATGATGGAAACACAAAGTGAGATTTTCTGGCAGGAATGGCGACAACCATTGAATCAACAAAGGCAAGTAGTGAGGTAGCTCCGTGAACGATGAAATGACTTCTGAATCTTTCGCAGGATTTTTGATCGGGATCTATATAAAATTAAATGAATGAATACCTGTTTCAAAGAAATTTATTGATAAAAATTATGAGTATATCTATATGGTGGACATATAGTACTGCATACCATATTTATAGACAAATATCCAATAGCCCAAAGTGACAATATATGGAAGCACATGCGACGCATTCATTAAAATCCATATCACTTTTTCTAGCACGCTTGGAGGATCATCATTGCATCTGCTCTTGTTATTATTGTTATTATTGCTGTTGATGATGATGACGCTCGATGGCGAAGAATCCGTGGTCAAGTCTGCTGCTGCTGCTCCTGTGGTGGAGTCCAGTTGCTGCTGCTGCGGTTGGTCTTCGCGTTCGTACACGCTATTATTGCCATTTCCAATATTGACAGTGACCACGCCATTTTTACCGTCATTCTCATTTACAATCATGCTATTTGTGTCTTTATTATTATCCCATGAAGAGTTTGTTTCCTTTAGTTCGTACGCTTTTCCATTGGATTCTACTGGATGAACGTGATAATATTTCATGCAAAGTGATTGCATTAGAGAGCGCCGCATTTTCCATAATATGTTGAATGCGAATAAAACTCCGTATATTGTTTGTAATGTGAAGGACCAATTTGTTAAAAATATTTCGAATAAGTAGGATTGACATAGGGTGGAAAATGTCATTGAGGAAATTAAAATAATCATAAAAAGAAGACGGTAAATTGCATAAGGAATTGATACATGTTCTGAACCTTGTCGACATTCTTCCCACTACAAATAGAAATTATATATTTATGATTTTGAAAAACATTTTTAGTGAAATATATTTTAAAATATATATATTTTTTGTACCTGACTGTGATGAAATTTGCAGGAGGACAAGGAGTTCATGTCAAACTCCTTTCTCACTTTTAAAACTGTTTTAGTTATCGTCATGATGGTAAAATTCACTGATTAAAAACTGTTAAAAACGATAAAACTATTTTTGTGAGGAACATGATGATGTTCATTTCTCCCGATTCAAGTTCAAACTACATGATGAACACTTCACAGTAATAATACACATTTCACCTTCATTATTTTTTTGCATGATGACTTCACCAACTAATTGTAGTGGTTTTCCTCCTTACTTCAACTTCCACTCTCATGTTCAATTCAATCAGTCTTTCAAAACCTTTTTTCCTAAAAAATACTTTATATTTTTAGCATTGCCTCCGGCCATTAATCTCTAGGTTTTTTTGCACAAAAAATTATTTATAACCTCAACATATTGATACTGATACAAACAGGAATATGTACAATGCAATGTAATGAATTGCGTAAGATTTTTGGCAAAAAATAAATCTTTGGATTTTATCTTGTTTTGAGCAAATTGAAAGAAGTCTTTTGTTTTCATGCAAAAAAGTTTGCCTAGGCCAACGGAAGACTTTTGTACTGCAAATGCATAGACGAAGAAGAAGAAGAAGCAAACAAGGATTTTAGGGCATTGTAACTCAAAAAGTTGAAGAATGATAATGAAATCGTGAACTTGAAAATATTTTCTTGCATGCGCTTTGCTACAGATTTTCTCGGTATGATGCTACTGCAATTCATGTAGCAACACGAAAATTCACGCCTTGAAGAAGATACGTGATTGATGAAGATGAAGGCATGACTGAGAAGTTTATGATGCGATTTCGCTGTTTTCTTTGCTGCTCAACAATCAACTTTTTCCTCGGGCTTTATTACTTTGTAAATAACGCCACTGGTATCCCTTCATGATGACTCCCTATGATGTAATGCTGTTTGCTATCTTTGTATTAACAAGTAAGTAGACAGCAAACTAAAGTAAAGTCTTAACCATTATAATAAACTAATTTATATCAAAGCTCTCGGCAAACAACTTTTTTACCCACGCCGAAGATAGCGCATTTATAAGAGATACTTAAACTTAAACGCATATCGTGTTTGTTTTCGTTAACACTAAAGACCTATATAGCTGAGGTCTTAATGGTGAGAATAAATAGTTTAACTGAGACTCAGACAAATCTTTTTTTAAAGAAGGAACCAAAGTGCATAACATTAATAAATAAATAATATATATTTTTTATACAGTAGCATGCAATCAAAGTTGAAATGGAAAGTGAACTTTGATTCCCTATATATAGTTGTCAGGAAAAGAAGGAACAAAACAACAAAACCAAGTTTATAATATACACAAACACAAAAATATAAAGTTATAACTCAACTCTCACTTCCAGCACAACGCACACCCTCAAGCTCACGCGTATGCTCCAGTTTACTATATTTTTTTGGTAAATCAGTTTATCTGTCACGAATGGCTCACTGCGTTTTGTTTCTTCTCTTAAAACTTTATCGTCATCAGAAAAAGTGCATATGCATACATAACAAATATATATAATGTTATGAAATGAGTGATAAAAATTGATGACGATGCTTTTGTTAATGTTAATATTGTTATTTGTACGATGTTGGCAGATGATGAGTAATGATGAGACACATTAAAAGACACTCATATTATAATATTCCCCCTCTATTTTTCTTATAATTACGATTTCCTTCTTGACTTTGAACTGTTTTTTGTTTCCTTATATCAGTTGCTTGCTGGAGTAGATGAGGCAGATGTCATGCATGATACCATTTTCTACAGCGGCGACAATGACAGTTTATTAGAAACACCGAGAGGACAGAGGACAGAGCAGACGTATCGTAATCGACGGCACACTTTGCTGATGACTTTTTTGTTGATTGGCTTATTTTAAAACTGAAACAAGGAAATATCAATCCCCTGTCAAAAAATAATTTTGTGGCTGTATATCAGATATAATTTATATGAGTACTATGACATGAAGATATGTGGTTGTTAAAAGTTAAAAACACATTTGACTAGATATTCATGAAAAAATATTATGAACTATTGTCTATATCACGTATGAAATCATTGTTATATTCACACAATTGCAATTGGTGGTGTCCCCCCAACAAAATAAGCGTTGTTTAAAAGTAAAAAATGGTTGTATAATTTGTGAAGCAAGTATTACAAGAAAAACTAAACTCTTCAAAGTTGAATCGATATCAAGTTTTGTTGAATTAAATGTAAATGCGCTGATGCGATATGCACATTATATTACCGTTCATTTCTGCACAGTTCACTGTGCCATCATCATTTTTGTGCTGAATCCTATACACTGCATTTGTATTATGATCGTAAAAATAAGGTTGAGAATAACAAGTTCTAGTCTTACACAATGTTTCTTAAAGAAAGCATAAAAGATAATATGAAATATATAGTTTATGTTTTAAGACAGTTTTGAAACTTTTATTTGATTATTGTGTAAGGTATCTGCAAAATCTTTGTATGTGTTCAAGTCTATATAGATAGCTTCAATAGCTTAATAACAGGCTATTGTGAACGGTGCCAGTCTCTGACAAATTTATGTGAGCATTTGCAAAAGTTGCTATATTCTTGTTCGAAAAAATAAGCAATGAATGCCCTACTCTTTCAAGGCTATTCTCCCCAATTCCCCAGTTGTGTAAATTCAGAGTTTTTGAGGGAAAATTTGACTCTGGGCCAAATATAAAACTAAACAAACTGACACTTAAGTAATATCATCCATTCTGTTGGACATATACTGTATTGCATGAATATGTTCATATCATATTGAATTGAAAAGACTTTTGGACTTGCTGTCTCAATTGTGCAATTAATTCCATTAATGGTTTATTGTTTTAAATCAGTCTTAATTTATCCTCATAGCACGTTTGATAAATTACATGAAAATGGTTGAGTGTCACAAGAAGACTTTGAATGCTAGGTCAGTAGAAAATTAATGTGGATAGCATCATTTCCCTGATCATGAAAACCGGGTTCTTGAAACGGCTATACGTGTGGAGCGTGCAAAACATTTAAAAAACTTAAATATACTTTATATAAAAATCTCTGAACACAGTTAAATCTTTCTTTGCTAAAAAGTTAATTAGAATAAAAGTTTAAAAGTGTAGAAGACATTGATAAAATATTAATATCATATTTATATTCCATGTCTTATCAAAAACATTTATATATAAGAATAGGAAAACATTTAAAATTGCTGCTGGTCAAGTTCTGATTTAATTTTATAATTTCCTTGTATGTATGTAACCTTCTGAAATATTAAAAGAAGAGCAACCATATATTAAAAATGCTTAATACCAACGAGGGCAACAAAGTAGAACATTAAAATGACACTTTAGAAAAAAAGCTTAGCTTAGCATCATGCTCTCTCTGTCATCATGTCAGTCCCATAAAATATTATAGTCGACCAGTCGGCAAAACTGATCCTCTTTCAGACGAATAAAAAGTGGCATTAAAAATCTAATATGCACTATTACTCGAAGCATAAAAGTAATTTTATCCAGAATGCCAGAGTGCACACAGCTGCAGCTGTATGCGTAGCAGTAATAAATCATTCTTTTAGCTTTATCTGGATAACTGTATGATGAGGAAGAAAACAAAAAAAAAAAGATTCTTAAATGTCCTGCTGAATAAAATACAGCTTGTTTGGCTGGGGTCCTAACACAACTCCAGAAGAACATATTATAAATCTTATGTTTAGGCATTTTGAACTGCATTTTAATGATGACTAATCCATGAGGAGCATACATCATCTCAAAGGAAAATATTCCAGGGAATATAGACTTGAGATTTCATTTTAACAGGAAATCATGGCATTAGTCATAATTATAAAATGAAGAGAATTATCTTAAAGAGCGAGCATAAGATAAGCATTGTAAAAATGAGTAATATGTTGACTTAAATCATCTTAAACTTTAAGCATTATTTTTACTTATGAAAAGTATGTTATTCATGTGGAAAAACGCAGCTTTGATTTGGAAGTCTATTTACTAGAAAGAGACAAGCTTGCAAGCATAAATATATCCATGCATTGCACCAAGAATGTGTCTTGGAAAGCCATATGTACTACACAAATAACCCCAAATATGAGCGCAAGTGGAAATAACATCTGAACTATGGGTTGTTCCACTTATCCACTTATTTTCCTGAGAAGAAAATTTTTTTTCGTACCGTATTTACGTACCCTTTCATATTGTAAGTATTTTAAGCTGTTTTGTTGTTATAATTTGTGTGACTCAAACTCCAGGAATATTTTATTTTTACGTTATAGTTAAGGTTATTGTTAGGGTAAGGTGGAAAGCGAGAGGGATTCAAAGTGATCTATAAAAGCTTAGAGCATAACTGTGCACTTTACAGCAATAAAAAAAGAGAGAATTACTCTTGATAAAAAGTAAGAACATTTTAAACATTCTAAATGAATTCTAAATGAAACAACTAACATTTGCATTTTTATATATAATTGAATGGAAAAATATAATGATAAACATGAAAATATACGTCTGTACATGAGAAAATGTAACAAAGATTTAACTGAACAATGCTTGTCTGGCAGCTAACACCTAAATTGAAATTTTAAAAACATCAATCAAAAAGCCATCGATTGTTGTTTTATACTGAATAATAAGCACATTAATATGGAAATAGACACACGTTTTGCTAGGTACTGGTACTGTATAAGCGTCTTTTAATCTAGCTGTATGTTTAAAAGCTTGATAATGAAGCTATAGCCAACGAAATAAATTGTAATATAAAATTTGCGCCTAAAATACAATATAACTTTCCACAACGAACATTTGACCGAGTGTAGCCTTTGATATCATGCAGGTTCCAAAGTTCCAAGGGAAGGTTCTCTCTCTTATTATAGCTTTCTTAGTAAATTCCTTTGAAAATGCTAGAAATTCGTTTTGTTTAGATGACCTTGTAGACAAATTGTGTAAGATATGTGGTTGCACAAACTCACAACTAACGCATCAAATTTTCAAACATGAATGTTATCTATGAATTTTCTAAGTGCATTAAAATCGTCTGTTGTTACGTTTGAAACAAGATTCAATAACAATTATTTATAATAATATTTACAAAGCCCTAAACATTAAAAATTTTAAAATATTTTACATTAGTATCAACTTCTGGGGTAACATGCAACAAGTGGAAGAGGAAAGAATCAATCTTGACAAGCCAAGATGGGATCAGCGAACTTATTTTGGACGACTACGTCACTTTTTTAACACCACCAATCCAGTTAATCTACTTTGTATGTCTGATGAACTGGACAGAGCCAAAGATATTGTCACACGATACAGGTGAAAATAGAACTAATCTTTGATAAATACCTTTTTGTTGGAATAATTATAAATGTCATATTGTTTTTTATAGACGTGGGGAGAAAGTAGATCTACCCGCCGATGAAATATGGAGAGCCAAAAACATCTACGACTCAGCCTTTCATCCAGACACTGGAGAAAAAATGATTTTGATTGGACGCATGTCTGCCCAAGTTCCAATGTGCATGTTAATTGGAGGATGCATGCTCACATTTTACAAGTAATTTCAAAGAAAACTGAGTAAAATTCCAGTTCTTTAGAAAAACCGACTCATTTATTTTCTTTTTTGTGCCCTATATTTAAGGAGTTCGCGGGAGGTCATCTTTTGGCAGTGGTTCAATCAGTCATTTAATGCCGTTGTAAACTACACAAACAGAAGTGGAAAATCTCCTGTCTCTGTCCCGTATGCAAAAATATAAATATTTTTTAATTAAGTTTAAATACGTATTGGCTCGATAGGATGATAATATATTGAAAGACATGTAATTTGCTGTAGACAGTTAGGGTTTTCCTACGTTTGTGCTACGAGCGGTGCACTAGCTGCTGCATTATCTTTGAACAAATTGGTCAAGGCAAGTTTTGTGTATTTTTTAAAACACTTTTAAAATTCAAACAACTTTTATGGAATCAGGTCAACAGAGTATTGCAGGTCAAGTAAAAGATTTTTCTTGATCTTTACAGAGAGCACCACCACTTATTGGACGTTTTGTTCCTTATGCGGCCATCGCTGTTGCAAATTGCATTAACATTCCATTGATGCGAATGAAGTGAGATTTGAAGCTATTGATTTGATATTATGATTTGCTAATGGTTTATTCAAAAGATTAATGATAAAACTATTATTTTTAAAGAGAGCTGACAGAGGGTATTCCTGTTGTTGACGAAAATGGAAATGAGCTGGGAAACTCTGTAATCGCTGCTCAAGCTGGCATTACAGCGGTCACTGTTAGTCGAGTGGCGATGGCTGCTCCAGCTTTTGGTATAAAAAAGACAATTTGATAGTACCTGTCTTAAACCGGAAATTGCCATTTTATTTTTATGCATCATTTTGATTAATTATTTTCAGTGCTTCCGCCATTTTTCATGAATAGCTTGGAAAAGAAAGGATTTCTGAAACGATTTCCGTGGTCGTCTTGCCCAATTCAGGTTGTTCTTTGTGGTCTGTGCTACATATTTGCGACGCCAACGTGCTGTGCACTGTTCCCACAACAGGCGTCTATGCAAGTTTGTAAACTTGAGCCAGAATTACAGGTAAATTTAAGAAAATCTAAATCCAACTTTTATATAAAAAGGTATCTTTTAAACTTTTGAAATCTTTAAAATTTCTCTTTCATAGGAACGCATCAAGAAGCTGCCTAATCCAGTGACTAAAGTTTATTACAACAAAGGACTCTAATTTTCTTTAAAATACTGACATCCTTTTCCTTACTGTTGAGTCATTTCAAAATAATTAATCTGTACCAAGTCATGTAACGGTACTAGTATAAAAATGATGATAATACAATTATTAGTCTCTTCCAAAATCCGAATCTCAACTCTCAACTACTCAAGCATTTTACAATCAGCAATAATAAGCATTACAAAAAGTCACAAAAACTAATGCAATAAAATAATGACGAGAAGATGGATATGGAATAAATACCAATGAAAAATGACAACCAGATTTAAAAACTAATTCAAAGTCAAAAGTCAGACAGAATTTTTAAATAACACGTACAATAACTTGCCGTGATCTTACGAATTACGAACTTGCTTAGCTATTTATATTAGAAGTCAAAATGTACTTACCGTTTGTGTACCTAATTGTCTCGTCATTTAAAACGTCTCAAAAAACGCAGTAAAATGGGAAAATATTCCTGGTAGTACTTTTAACAGTAAATCTAGTGTGTAGTAATATGATATAGATAACATATATTTATTTTTTTCGACCCTTTGTTCACGTCCTTTCAAATATATAAAAATAATTTGTGATCAATGTTGTTAAATCTGAGTGCTCGTGTAAAGCAAAAATATTAATGAAAAACTGTAATAAGGTGTTCTAGACAATAAAAGTATACACTGCCAATGTTGGAAATAAAGATTTTCACGAGTGATACACAATTTACTATTATAACTTATAAGTATTCATTTTATTTGGCATCTTGACAGATTTTATTTGTGCAAATACTGAATACCAATATCAGGCTTTATAGTTGTTGTAAAGAAGGTCTGCAAAGTGACAAAACACCGCCATTCCGAGTGTACATCCTAAAAAGACTCCAGGACGCGCTATTATGAATAGTCCAAAAACAAGCAGAATTATAATTTGATAAACAGATTTCCAATAAATTAGACAATAAATTAATTATAACATCTTACGATCACAAGCTGTCAACATCCCGGTTACAGCACCAGCAGCAAATGGTAATCTTTCCCCTCTCATCTTTGATTTTTAGAATTAAAAGCTACTATTGAGTTTACTTTACACATGAGTATTTAGGCTTCTTCAAACATTTTTACTTTTATTACCTTCAAAATAATAGAGTCCATCATTACGTAAACAAATCCTCCAATAATGAAACGTATTGCGCATCTTACTGGATTGGTCATGCTTCTTACTGTTGAATTGGCAAATTCATTTTCTTGTCTGTTTGCTGCATCCCCAGGAGCATAATTTCGATGAAACCCATCGGCTACGCCTCCTATACCTACAGCTCCTATTAAGATAAACGAAAGAATTTGAAATAATAAAAATAATGCATCCCTTAATTGTAAAACTTAATTAAAAAGTTAAAAATATAAATTGTACCAATGCCTCCAATAAAGAAGCAGACAGGGTCTATCGAGGCTTGATCTGGAAGATATTTTTTGAAATCAATATCAACTGAATTGCGGCTGCTATTTCTCATTTTTTATTAGCCTAGCGATCTAGTCTAAAGGACTTCCTT
>JAQFYG010002001.1:0-16330 GCA_034694325.1 Entomobrya corticalis
CAACCATAGCCTCTAAATAGAATTACATGTATCCACTATTGACTATGCTTCAACTAGTTCAACTGATGAATGACTGACAATCAAGAAGAAAACATTGCGCACACATGCACGGATAGACGAACAGACGAAGATCGGATGGCTGCGAAGTATAAAGACAACAGATAACAGATGAGATGTGATGTTGTTGGACATGGAAAGCCAAGCATGCATGGTGATTTGTGCATTTACTTGCAAAGCAATCAAGCAAAGCTAAAGAAGCAAAAATGTTTAAAAAATGTTTTCTCAACAGCACTAGACTGAAATAGTAAGGTCTATTTATGATGTACTTTCTTTTGGTTCTGTCTTACTCTTGACCTTTCAACTTCAAATTGGATTTCCCGTTCTATGTAAATATATTTTACGATTAGTTCAATTAAAAATTTTGATGCAGTTATCCTGGAATGCTTGCAATAGTTGCAATGCATGTGCGAAAGAGTAATCCAATAAATAGTCAATCTCTACGAAGTTTTATTGATTCAAAAAACGTGGAAGTTTGCTGTGTGAATGAAGACACAAGCACTATATGTAATGTCAATTAATCCAGAGGACGACAGTAGTAAGTAGTATTTAACTGGCTACGTTATTTTTCCTCTGATGATTTAGAATAAATTGTACTATGCAAGCAAATGCAACATATTTTCCATCATTCATCATTGAGTAATAATTAATTGTTGACCATTTATAACAGCCCTGTTACCGGTTACCGGTCCTGTATTGAAGTATTCCTTTGCTGGCAGTCTCTCTGTTCTCACTCGACGAAAAGATTCGTATCTACTCTACTTTTCTGTGTTCGTTTTCATATTAATGTCTACTTATTTTTATTATTACTTACATTAAGTTTTCCGACAAACAATCATTTACACGGTCAAGATTTCCAAACCTTTCAATTTTAAATATGTATATAGATAGACACTAGCCATAATAAAAGATCAACATAAAAGCAATGAAAAATATGTAGCTGAGGGTACACAAAAATCTCATGTTATGTAACGATTATACGAGTGAGTAAATATTAAATATACAACTATATTAATCTGCTAAATATACTGATTCCGGATTCCTCTTCATTTTAAAACATTGTCAGACTCGTCCGTATCTTCAGATTTGATAACCTTTATTCTTCCGGCTGGTAGTACTTTTACTCGCTTCCCAAGTTGGGTAGAAATTTCTCCTTCAACTGGTTGTGTGGAAATTGGACGCTTAGTCCTCGGTCGCTCATCCACATCGTTTCTCGTACCTTAATTGGATCGATAGAAAATAAATAATTTTTGGTTAGTCTTGTTTGAAAAGTTTTGAGTCACAATACAACACCTCAATTGAAATTTCAGTCGTCTATATTGGTAGAGATTATATTATAGACATAGTATTTTCGCAGTATTATGCTTTATAATCTTACCTTCAGAAAAATATATAGGTAGGGGCGGCATACTGTTCTGTCCTATGTGCAGAGAAAGCTTTTGAATATTAAGCCATCCTCCGGGGAAACTCTTATTTAACCAAGATACAATGCACTTCACATTGCTTACGAGCTCCTGCTCTGTCAAAGTATCATGTCCAACCTAAAGGAAATAAATATATCCAAATAAAATATTAAATAATTAAATAATTAAAGCAATATTTTAAACATTTTTTACATGTAATACTTTTACTTTCTACAAATTTACTTACCACAACTGTAGTAGTTTGCCCCGTAACGCTCAAGTTCACAACAGTTTTATGTAAAGAAAACCAAATTTGCTTGCTAATATCTTCTTTCTTAAACTTTCTTCCGGGAATGCTCAGAGGAAATTTCTTCTTCTTCAGAAACTCTCTACCTAAAATCGCTGGTATCATTCTCCAAACTTTTTGCTCCGCAATGACAACGTCAACGCTTTTAGAAAGAGCCCGTTTCGCTTCAAATGTGGCGTAGTCGTCTCTAAACTGCTTCAGGGTCATGACTTCTCGAACTTTAATTTTGTCCGCAAACGTTGCGTTCAATAGTTCATCTCGGACTTCCCCAACAACATGATCAGGATCTCGATCAGGTACATCCGGAACAACTAAAAGGACGTCCAGCTCGGCAAGATTTGTATGGGGTGAGTGCGGAAGTCGAATATTAAAGAAATGATCAGTTCCTTTGGGCGTTTTAAAAGCTGTAATATCCATTAACACTCGAACGGGAGCATCCATGAACAAGCTTTCATCCTTCGATTTTGCTGCAAATTTGTACAGTGCTTTGACAGCTGCTTCAGTCTAAAATTACAAATAAAAACATAAAACATAAATGAGTCAATCTTCTTTATCATTTACAGGTGTTTCCTTGTACTTTTACATGCTTAGAACAATAAACATGTTGAAATATTTCAATTTACCTGTTCTACATCAAATTCCTCAGGAACAGCCAAATCCATTTTACTGCTCGTATCTTCCACCATTGTTAACTTGCAACTGTATTTATCTAACCCTTAGTTATACTTCTCTACAATATCTCTGATCAATTTACTTTAATTGCTGTAATTTAAATATTTAATTTGAACCTTTTGATATTGTTGAAAATTGAGAATAAACATAAACAATGATTCCATAAGATCACCTGCTTACACGTGCAGTGCACTGTTGTGCTGTGGCTGTAGTCAATAAATGCATTGTAGCGTTTGTTTTGTATCAAGAAAAGTCGTGATAATTTCCCAGAGCTAATGGGGCGATCTGCTGTAGACTTCAACTAGCCTTTGCTTGTAGCCTGACAAGAACATAGTTATGTATGTCTCCCTCCACTCTCCAGTCTCAAATTTACGGACAAATTTTAATGAATTGCTCGTTGTTACACTTTTTCTGCATTGTTTGTCATTTTCTATATAAATGTAATCAGGAGGTGTCTATGACCATCTCCAATCTCTAGTATTTCCTCCCACGCTACACCCTTCGTCACACTTGTGCCAACTGCCAATATGAAAAGTATACATATCTGATGCATGAAATGAAGTATGAATCTTGTTGAGCTAAAGACTAAAATAAATAAAATCCCCTCGAAATTAAGAGAACAATTAGCACAAATGTGTACAAAATTAAATCTAGTTCAAGGCAAATAAATTATAACATTATTACTGCAATTACTGCTATTATTTATTAGTTTTGCAAAATAATAAAAGTAGACTTTTTATTTCACTTCTCTCTTTATTTTTCTTCCCAAGGAAAAGTAACTGACAAAAATAGTTTTTGTCATGTTCGTAAAAATATGCTTTCAGAGAAATAAAAAACGCTTATACTTTGTACACTATACAATATTTCTAAGTTAAAAATCAGTCACAAGTTAAACATCTTTTAAGATAAACACATATCTATATCACTCATGAATAGTTTTGCTAAAATAAATTGTAAAAAATGACTGTTAGCTCTGATTTTGTGAACAAGCGTACCCCCAGCTATTCTCAACTTTTTAAAGGCTCGAAAGTGGCTTTACTATAAAACATTTTAAAATATATTTTTAAAAACATTTGTAATGAAATTCAGTGTGATTATTGTGATATTTTCACAGGCGAGGACCGTATGGTATATATTGTTCTTGTTACTTTAACAAGTTATTTTTACTTTACGGTCGGTACTATTTAAAAAATGTTATTTCGTCACACGGGTTAACAAAATTTTCCGAGTATTCTTCCGGAGGTAACGGTAGTACACTTTACTGGAAACGATTACTTGATACCAAAAATACAACTGTGGCAAACAGGAGCAATGTAAATGAGCTGGTAGAAATTTGCGACGCTGTTGCTGATGGCGATTTTTCTGATGGTGTTTCGTCGATTGGAATCTCGTTGGCAGATTCATCTTCAGCTAGTACATGGTTGACAGTCTTCAGCAAAGGATATTTGACATTGGAGAGACCTTTGAAATCGTCAGTTTCAATTGACCACATCATGGCACCTCGAAGATTCTTTTTGAGGATGAAGTCAACCTAAGGAATTTGTAAAAGATTTAAAATCAAAATTAGTATTACAAACTTAGCCAAGGATGTATTAGAGAGTTTCGCGTTTATTAAAATTTTATCTGAAGGGTACCTTTTCTCTAATACTTTCAGGGTTGTCAAAAGACAGCCACTTGTTGCCGTTTCGCATAAATGGCACTTTGGCGTTATCATCCCAGTACGTATTCCAGTCCCCTCTGTTAGCCAAAAGCTCTTTTACGATCTATAAGTATGTTGAAAGTGCTCTATTAATTAACATGCATTCTGTACCGTCCTTTAGTAATCTCTTAGGCGGGCTCATGTACTCTTGTACCTCATTGTAACCTAAAAATCCAGGCTCATTGGTGAAGGGGCCACTAAACCCTACTTCACCTGCAGGTTTTCCAAGTGCCGGACCTTCTTCAGCGTCTTCTGTCAAGAGAAATGTCCTTCCATAAGTAGGTAAACCCATGACTAGTTTTTTCGCGGGAACGCCTTTCTGAAGATAGTAGTCAACTGAAGCTTGGATGCTTCCATCCCCAAACGAAGCATAAAGTGGTGCATTATGAGACGTCTTTTTGTCCCAAGATCCATGATAGTCGTAACACATAAGATGTATTTGGTCAAGTGATTTAGCCAACTGTTTTATTTCATAACCTTGTTCCGCAGTTGATTTGGCTGGTCCCAAAGCAGCGGTGAGGATTAGACCATTTCTGTCGAAAGGGTCTCTCAATTCCTGAATATAGGCAGTCAAGCATTAATTATTCGTTTGTACTAAAGTGCTCATCATGATAATAAATTCATTGGTGGATTATTTTGTGGAAACTTTGTTTCAAAGATATACCTGCACAAGTTGTGTAAAATACTGTTTATCCTCAGGTTTACCACCTCTGCTTCCAGGAAATTCCCAGTCTAAGTCAAGGCCATCAAATCCGTATTCCCTGGACGAGAAATATTTATTTGTTAAATAGCTGTTGTTAATATTTTACTCAACCATTTGAATTAAAAATAAAATGGTTTCTTCTTGCATTCATACTTAATAAGTTTCACAGCAGAATCGATAAATCTTTTTCTATGCTTTTGATCAGAAGCCATATTCGAATATTTTTCAGAGCCTTCATTCCATCCGCCAATCGCTAATAAGACTTTTAAATGATGATTTGTTTGCTTCAGCTTTGTAAACTTGTTGTAGTAATCTGGTAGAGCAGAGAACAAGAAGGAAATCATTGTAGATTAATTGATTAGTCATTCATTTTTCAAATTATGCTGAATTGCAATGATCAAAACCCTGTTTTAAAATGTTTCAACCATACCACGACCACCTCCTTCCTCTTGCACGAACAAATCAAGCCAGGGGTCCAATGGCTTCATTTCATACGTCACGTTATCTAAGCCAGCAAAACTGTAAATGAGATGGGTGCACAGCTTTGGATCAATGTCTGTGACTTCATATTTTCCATCCAACTTCCTGTAGGCCGCCCACGTTCCAACGTAACATACCACTACTCTTCCATGCGACAGCGCAGCTAGCAAATATTAATAAATGATTCGTTATATAACAATATTAAACCGAAACTAAATAAGAAAATAATATTCAGATAACTTACTCGCTTGACTTTCATCCCCCATAAATTCTAACGAAACATCAGTTGACACAATTGAAGGGTCATACGATGAACCCAGTGTATACAAGGTTGTCATCATAAATATCAGATTCCACATTTGACCACCAGTAAACCTTGTCGTTCTGAGTATCATTTTTAATCAAATTGATATAAACACAAATTTAAACACTAAAATAGTTATGATCCTTGCTTGGATAACCGCTTATCATCAGTTAAATAGGGTTTATTTTGAGTAGGGTGCTTCAGCACGATTTGTATTTTTCTTGCACTGACTGGCTCACATTCTGGAAAAACACGGAATATTATTTTTGAAGTCAACATTGAGTTCCACGAAACCTTCACCATACCACACTTATGCATGTAAGTGTAAGATAAGGGCACACTAAACTTTCATTTCTTAATACAGATAGGTACTTTGGCTGACACCCCATTAACATTAAAATACAATGTCTGCTCTGCAATACCTCAAAGTTAAAGAGTTGATGGGTGCGTCTTAGTGTAGAATATGCTAAAAATACATAATGTAAACGTATGAACATTTATCTCGATATTCTGTTATTGTTAAAAACAAAAATAAGGACCTGTTCACAGTGTATTTTGGTACCTTATGTTCCTTCCCTATCAGGGACCTTACACATAACATACAGCAAGGAGCAAGCAATACTTATGCGTTCAATTATCATGCAAAATTATTCTTCGCTCATCTAACAATCAGTGTTTTTGTATTCTGTTGTCCATAGAGCAGCTTTTCGTAAAATTTACAGTCGAGTAGTGCATTGCATTTTCGATATTGCTCTATGGTCTCTAACATTGTTACCATTCCATTGTTTGACAATAAAATCACATAATGTATGAATAGAAGGCGCTTCAAGGTCGTTAAAGTGAAAGCATTAACGTATATGGCATGTGAATTGAATTTGGGTTTTTATGCGTCGTGCTACAAATATCTGCAACCCTTTCCACACTATTTGTCAGATAGATGTTGATAGTTGATGCTACAATACAATGTCTATATTAATCCTTTTTGGGGGATTATAAGTAGAGCATTGTTTGGAATTATAACAATTGGACATAAAAATGTGGTTATGATTTTTGATGATGCATACAGCAATGGAAGCTGGAAACAGATTGATAAAATCGCTCACTCGAATAATACAATATTGTTAAGTCTTACAAACCCTTTTTCCCTATTTGCTTAACAAAATTTAATTAGTTTGCATGTATCACAAATAGTTTTCACATTTTTAAACCCGCATGCACAAAAACCTTTACGTATATATAAAACGACAGGCTATGGATATCTTGAGTGTGACACTGTTCAATGTACTGTATCAAGTCACAAGTAACTCACCAAAAATTATAGTTCCAACCGCGAACGCACGTACAGCTAATAATGGTCTAATGGTATTTAAAACGTAGCAAAACTAAAAATAAGAATTAAAAATTAAAACAATCTTTTCGAACACTAAACAACATAACAAACTGACTTGCAATTATTATGCATATGTTCCAAACGAAAAATGTATGAAAAAAATCTTTAAAACCGATTTAATTCTTATGAATTATTTAAAAGCATTAATGCTGCATTTTCTGTCTTTTTCTATACAATTCCCATATTCTACTTAGATAAATATTAAATAATATAATCTTATCTTGAACGAATACAAAATACATCCTGTCTACGGCAATCACCCATCGCCTATATAAATATTATCTACCATCTCAATTCTGTGATTCATCGTTTCGTCATCTTCATTTTCAAGGCATATAATAGTAGTTATTAGAGTAAATATGTCATAAACAGCTCAGCTCTATTCTTTGGTATTTGAAGCATTCCTTACAGTTTTACGCGTCTTTTAAACGGAGCGAATGTGCAAAAACGATAATCTTCACATATTCACATCAATACAACTACAAAGAACTATCCATATATATATCGACTATAATAATATAGTGTAATGTCATGCCAGTGTTAATATGATTATTCATCTTTTATTCTAACTCGTTTGCATATCTTATATCTGTATTTTTGATCTAGCAAATTCACGTTCAGTATCCACATTTATGAGTCAACCGCATGATTTTTTACTTATAATTAGTAGTAAGTACCCATTTTATGCAAAACTATCCATTCTTGGTTACCAGTGTTCTCAAAATTCTCCAGTGAAGTTGTAATTTCAACAGGCAAAATTGCATATAAAGCTCAAGCTTTGGGTATGGGCATGTGAACAATATGTAATAAAAATAAATAAAAAAGTGTAATAGCAAATAGAGTGCAAATATTTCCAAGAACAGAACTTGATTAAAATAGTGCAAGCATAAAAACTCGTCACGAAAATGCTCATATAGCCTGTATTTCTCAAGTTAAGACACCACGCCCTGATTCGATTCACATTATTACATAATTATCATGTTTTGTTTAATACACTTTTATTATAAAAGCAACATAAAAAGATGCTTATTCAAACTATCATGCTCCAAGAGCACAAAGTCATGAATTATGCTTGATCTTTATTAGTCATAGGTTTACACATAAATTAGATTGTCATATAAAACATTTTTCCAAGTTTTTAGAATTGGTTATTGAATTTTATTTTATTTATAGGTATTCTGATCTAATTGATTGCTTAACGTTTCGGCTTAAAGTTCAGTAGCTATGTTTTTGTCCATGAATGTCATTGAATGTTTTCTACCAACGATTTCGTTTTAAAACGGTGGTCTTTAATCAAAACAAAATTCTTTACGCGTACGCTGAAGGAAGAAAGGTGCTTGCTTGAAATTCTTCCATAGGAATAAAATCTGATGTATGGCAAATGAAATGAATGACGATTATTTAGAACATTTTGATGAGCCTTGAAGCCAATCATGAGCGATAACGTTTCGCATGTGTGTATTGTGTACTATTAGACAAATCCAGATACGTTTACCAATATGTCTGACAATGAGCCGAAATATTACGGGTTGGCCAAGCCTAAAAGACGAACAGTTGCAGCAACAACCCAAAATGAACCACCCACACCCTCCCCACCTTCAGAAGAAAAGAACCAAATAACTGACATTGACGAAACAACTGAGGAAGAGGCAGCTAAAGAAGAAAAGAGTGAAGTTGAAACACCAGTCGCACAAGAGAAAACCGTAAAGAAAACTAGAAAATGCTGTAGCAAAGAATGTTGCAAAAATCTCCCAAAAACACTATGCCCCTACTTTCCACGTTGTTGTCAGCTTGATTTTAAAAATTGCTTGCAAATTCTGGCTGTCGTTGATCTGGTATAATGCTCGTCATCATGAGTGAAAATATTATAGAATTGTTATTTATGTTGTCATTCAAACGACTGTATAAGTACCTAATTGTGAAAATGATTTATGCTGTAGTTCATTACAGTTGTAAATATCGGCATTTGGGTCTATTTCCATCAGTATGATCCGTTCTCTGATAATATATCATCGAACACAACGGTAATGACTACTACTACTACAACAACTCCTCCCCCACTCTCCGTCACAATTGACATCTCAGAATTCTCTGAAACAACGACATCAAAAAGTGGGGCTGGGATTGGGATTAAAGAGGAGGATGAGTCGAATGTCATAAAATCTAGTAAAATTGGTTATGTGTATGGGCGTTATCAACAAGAAGTTGAGAATATGTGTGGCCGAAATTACTATTCTCTGTATCTCCGTGGGCATGCGCTAAAAATAACACGAGACGTATTTTGTAAGTAAATTATCTGGTTTTAAAAATAAAGTCAACTAGTTTCAGTCATCTAATGAACTCGTTTATTTGACATAATGTGAATTTTATAGCGGATCTATTATTGCTAACGTATATGACAGAGTTTATGTATCAGTTCATAGACATCTCTATTCTTGTAACTACCTGCTGCTTTGTAAGCAAGTTTAATAGTTTAAAGATATGTCAAGTGTTCTTTTAGAAAATTTTAGTTCATTATATTCATTTCGTTTTTTATTTACTGCTTTTATTGTTGCTTACAACTTTAATTTTTAGTTTGAATACACATCCGGAAGATTATTCCTAATCATCATTTGGAACCTGGAACTGGTACCTGTCCTAGGAAAACTGTATCTCATTGTGGAGTCTCGCAGTCACAGACTTTGCATTCTCCAGTTCGGTTTAGGTAAATCATTCAGAGGCCTGGATGCTTTGTTAGTGTTGCATTTTATTCCAATGATTATCTTTAGAGCTTATAAAATGCTCGTGTTTACCTACTTCGTTGGAACGATGCTAGAATTGGGAAATCTTGAGCATCAGACTAGAATACAAGGGGTTAATCTGCATGATTATGCTGACAAGCATGAGGAATACGTGAGAATGGATAAAAACAGAGCAAAATCTAGTTCAGATGACGATGAAGTTGATAATGTTTAATATTGCAGTAAATACTACGATAATTATAAGTGTTAAATATGCTATTTAGTCATTGCATTGACCGTTTGTGAGTTACACTGTATCTTCTTTAATTAAATAGATATTTAAAAAAATGCTTGTTAGTTTATCGGTTTAACCATTGATTTTTGCATTTTAATGGGGAAAAAAGAGTTTTACAATGATGCTCATGACTCTTTTTGATTTTATAAATGAGTCTAATAATATTTGCTTTATAATTACTATCAACTATGTAGAATATACTCGGGTCACAGTCATACTTAGCATTCATTCATCTTCTCTAAGATCGGTCCTTGACATGTTTTACTTCAATTTTTATATTCACCATGCAATGCAGAACTCCGCATTCAAAATGAAAGGGAAAGCTATCACGACCTTCATTTCACACTCGCCACCCTGCTTGATATAATATATGCAATGCTTACATCTAATGCGAAGGTAAGCCGGTTTTAATGAGAAATGAATAAGGAAGATGTGATGACAAGTGCATAAGGGTTTCTAGTTTCTGGTACCCATCTCTCTTCACGTCCGTGATTGAATGGTGCCAAGGCAGTGTTTAGTAGCATGAGATTATTTGTATGAACTAATACGGCTTTTCACAATGTTTGTGTAACAATTATACCGATAAAGCATAGTGAAAGCATAAGAAATGTGATCTTATTATTCTACAACAAGAATGGATTTCCTTGTATGTCATGTTTCCACTGTATTACTCCAGTATATGAAAATTACAATCCTTTGTTCATTCTGCTTCGATTCTAAAAAGAGAATTGCCCTTTATGCCTGTGTGTCGCCTTTACTAAACCAACATTAATACCTTTTTCTTGACTATCCAAAACACTTTGCCGTCACCATGCTTCTTGCAGATTACTCCCTGTTCGGCCAATTTCGTTCTGTATCATATATCGATCAAACATGGTTTGCTATGTTCTTATCCGTAATGGGCTGTTCTGATGTATTGCGTTGTGTGTGTATACACCTAAAATGCAAACATTAAATCTTGATTTCGGTGGCTCCATACTTTACGCATATTATTTTGTGCCTTTCTGGTAAAAGCGTGGTCGTTGTACTCTCCGTTTCTGACATGACTTCCAAAAGTGTGGTAAATACCTATGCATTCTAATATGAGAAATTTTCTCCAGCTGTACTCATTCCAGCAGAATTTTGCACACGAGAACATGCACCAGGAAACAGTTCTCCTTTTGGGAAGACCATAAACATACACAGATCCAGGTTACTGGACCCGCTGATTCGGATGATAAAACTTTGGAAACTTTCTGATCAACAAGGGCCGTGTCGAGGAATAAAACGTGAGTGAATGTAAATGTTATGTTTTGTGCTAAAACTCTCATGCGACCAAATTGACTGAGTGAGTCATGTTTTCCCTTCCCATCATCCACAAAACAAAAAACGGAGAAAGTTTAGTCCATGCTTTTGCAAATGTAATTTTTTGCACAGTGTGTTCCAGTTTCGTGGTGTGGCATGTTGTACTGTTGCATTAGTGTGTGGGTTGAGCGGTTAACTTTATGATTTTAAGTATAACTGATGATGTAGAGCATTTTGGGCTTAATTCACAAATTACCTATACTGTCATAATTGAAGAAAATTTGTACAAAACGTATGCATTGGATTATTATTTCAATAGTGCGTGTTATGTGAATGCAATTTGTGAATAGATTGTGACTTGTGACCATGAAATTGAAGGAATTCAGACATGCAATCCATTTTGTTTTGTGTCCTATGAGATTAAATAATACTAGCTCTGTAAATATACAAAAAGCTGATATTCTTTTAAAACGTGTCTTTATGGAAGTGAGCTAAAATATGACAAACAAAATGTGAATAATTATGCTCAATATTTAAAGCACAGTGTTGTCAAAGAAGGCAATGAAATCCCGGCCAATGTAGCCATCAGAAAGAAAACTACGAAACATTCAAAATAACTGAAAAAGTGAGGGGCTTCTGAATTTTCATTTTAGTTTGATTATTCAACTGATGAAGAGGACCATGGCTTAAGTACAAATACGATACTAAAGTAAAGAATGTCAATCGGCAAACTGGTGATTTAAAATAGGCGAAACAGTATAAATTGGCCCTCTTTAGATATATGGAATGTTGAATGTTCGATTTCCCATATATAGTCTCCAGTAATATTGGGATAAACAATTGATACACATATTTACCAGGTAAGTAATATATAAAGTTCAAGCGTTCATACAAATGATCCATTAAAAAGTTGTTAATTCAGACGGGTTTTAAATTGACGAATGAAATTTGAAAATTTAGAAATTCTTTTCTTTTAAAATTTTAACAAATGAATTTTAATAAAGATATTATTTTGAGAATATTGGTGAATACATCAGATATAAATATATCACTTTTGGTTTGATAAAAAGCGTTTTGAAAAGGTAGAATACGGTCAGTTTTTTGAACCGAATGATTATGCGAATTAAGTTTTAAAATGTTTTAAAGATGACTCAATGATTAAATAGATACTTTGGGAATTTGTGAACAAATTCATTCTATGCATAGCCATTTTTCTTCCTATTGTCTTATAAACTGATGGTTTAGAGACCATGTAATTTATGCCAATTGAATATTCATTAAATTTTTCTCTTTATTCAGCACGTGTAATTAAAAGTACCTATTTGCCTTTGTTCTTGTATAGAAGGGGAAGCATTTTAATTTTGATGAAGAGGACTGACTGACTTAGATAAAGATTCACATAATATGCTCATGTCCGTTTTATATGAGAAAAAGGAACTTTGCTAAAGGCTTTGTAAACAAGTGAACGTGAAGTTCTCATGATTCTTGTATTAAATGCAAGAATAATTGTTTTAAAGAGGAAACTATTGCATAAATTATAGTTTAGTATGTGTTATTTAATTTAATCCCTTTTTAGCATTAGTTGTCAATCATCATTTAAGATAGCTTAATATATTTATGTTTAAATAAGTTCAACATAAACCAGGCATTAAAATTGTCGACGGCAAATTCTCTTTCAATAAGGGATACTTCGTTTAACCCTTAACCTCTCCTTGTGTAAACATTAAACAATGAATTGGTAGTAGGGTTAAGGCTTTATCCGTTTATCCATGGCTAAGAATATCAGCATTTTACTGACAAAGTGACAATACCGGCTTGGCATAATATTATTGTTCTGTGTCTTTCTCACTCTCCCCCTTGAAGACGAGGCCTAGTAATGACAGCAGTGTAGCATCAAATGGATGGCCCCTTCAAAAACAAAAGAAGGCTACTATGCGTTCCGTTGGGTAACGACTTGTCGAAAGATTTAAAGAAAACTATTTCGAATTTTAATATATGGTTTTAATATATATATGCTTCTAAAACAAAATCGGCGAGACGGGAATCTGGTCAAATTCATTTATTTACGAAAACAATATTTTTTCTGAAGTACTTTGTTCTTTAAAATATGTCCATTTTTTGCACTTTTCGTTCTCGGGACCACATTCCTATACTACTCAAAATAAATATATACATTTTTCATATATAGTACGTAGTCTATTCCAATTTTTAATAGAATCTGTTAATATTTAAACGTTATTTTAATAGAAATCATAGTTTTGAACAAAACGACTATGAAAATGATACTATCGTTTATTCAGCGAGAGAGGCGCAGAATGCAAACTTTTTGTTACGGGTCTTGTTGTATATAGTTTTTTGATATTTTATTGTGTACTATTTATATTTCTCATATATTTCTGTACTACATATATTTATTTTATTTGCTATTCTACCAATAATATTACATCAGACCCAACAAGAATAATAAATTAGATTGGTATAATAATGGTGAACAGTTAAGACACATTGACACAAAGACCAAGTCACGGAATTGCCACCTATATCTTAAGAAATAAAGAAGCTTATTTTACTACCACAACCACTAGTGGTAGTAAGACCTTTTTTAATTAAACTCCATTAAAATTACACTTTCTTTTCCATTATGAAGATAGACAAAATATGATTACTATAATTTTGAAGTCAACAGCTTGATTGAGAGTTGTTGAAAGGATTAGAATTTTCAATACCTTTTTATGTAAAACGATATCTCCTTACCCTTTTCTGTTTTGTGAACGTCATGCATACAAAATATGATTATTAAACTTCTTTTATGACATTAATACATCCGTTTAAATTGAAATATCTTCTTCTGGTTGTAAGTATTTTGCCATCTTTCCTAAAACGGTAACACGTACCTAATTTAAAGTAATTTTATTTCCTCTTTCACCTGTGATGAATAAATGTGGCAAGAAAACGTGATATCTTTAGCAGACATCTGCAAAGGCTTTACTAACAACCATTTCATTGTAGTCAGTGTTAGTACAATATATACGCATTCATGAATCATGAATGAACAATGACACAATACAAATACGGTTCTACCGTCGTTGGTGGGAGGCAGTCTTTTTGTTTTATTCATTGTTTTTTTAATTACATTATATTTTAAAACCTTCGGATGCAAGACCGTTTTGGTAATGTGTGGTAAAAAATACAGGTTAGTTATACTTATCACACTTTAAAAGCATGAACTATTGACTTCATGACTCATATTTAGACATCTGGCATCTTGCAAGTCATAGCATTATAGCAGCAATTGACAGAAAGGAACGGTTTTTTGCAACATAATGATAATTTGCCTTTTACGCGCGGCACAGATGCAATTCAGTGCGTTCATTTTTTTATTCGTAGAGATTATCAGGAGAAATAAGCCGGTTAGCTAGCCCTAATAAGTTCTGTAGTCCACGTACATTTGTCAGCGTTAATTTAAAATATTGCATTCAAATATTTTTTAGTGATTTGCGTATTCGTCGGGTTATAAAGAAATGGCAATAATCTTAAAGTGACAAAATATTGTGAATATGGATTCTACTAGGATTTTTAATAAAAATATACAAGTTTAAGCATTTTAAAAAAATTACACAATATCTAAGATTAGTACTTAAATGTCAAAATATCGTTCCGATTTTGAGATAGAAAATGCTCTTGGCAAAACCGTTTTTGGTGCTGATATGATAGTTAACTAAAAGTCAGTGAATGTTAGAAAAAGTTAAAAGATATACGAGCGCATTTGCATTTAAGTTTAGATTAAAATTTAACAGACGGGTGTTCTCAAAATTGGATGGTGATTTACGTTAATAAAATTGGGAATCGAAAATTTTTTCCTAACCAACTTTAATGGGGAATAAAGTAAATTAAATAATCGTCTAGATCTATACCTGGCTTAAAAATGCTGGCCGTAAAGAAAGTTGAATTATGGTAATATGATATACATCAATCTATTTTACGAATCAACTAACTTGTGTTAGACAGTTCAAATATTGAGTTTTCGTATGCCATAACTATTAGCCATAATAAAATGGACCGATCTGTCTAAACAAAATTATTAAACATTCAACAGAAAAGTAACTATTAACATTTTGAAATTCTTCTTTATAACCACTAACCAACAATGTTATTTTTAGGATGGCTGATTACGATATGAGTGATGTCAGCATCAGTGATGCATCCTGGGCTGATGCGCAAGCCGACACGCCAACCATGGGTGAAGGTCACTCCGGCTCTGAGGTAAGAAGCTTTTAAAAATAATTTTTAAAAATAAATATATGAAAGCTTACATAAATTAAGTTTGGGACAAAGTGACACTGACAAATTAAATTTTAAACTTCGATTCGAATAAATAAAAACACAATCATATTATGTACATTTCTTTTAAAGCAGTTTGTTTAGAACTGTGAACTGTTCGCATTTTCGAAATATGAGGGTTATATACCTATATCATTCACTTTTGTTGTTAAAAATAGAGCATCCAATTATTGTTATTGGCAGTATTGAATTGTTTGTAATATGGTTTACTACGCTATTGTTCAAACAACGTGAGTATGAATATCCGTGTTGTTCACGAATTTTCCTCTTCATCTTTCTATTTATTCCCATGTCGTGACTCGAATGCTCCTATTTATGAAAAGTGAAAAGTCTGAATTTGCAACAGATATTGGTTTTGACAAAGCAAAATGAATGCGAGCTGGTAAATTATAAAGATGCCTTTGTGTTCATTTATGTGTGTGCATTTATATATCTTTTGGTATGTTGAAGATTGGCGTGGATTTAAGAAATAAATATTCACGAAGAGAATGCGGATTTTGCGGGTTAATGAGGAGTTAAATTTAACGTTACAAAACTTTGGACGCTGAAGTTGTTTACTTGATCATGTTCCCTTCCATTTGTGTAACCAAATTTTACACAACACACTGAAATCTGCATTCCGATTATCACTGGTGAATAGTTACAAAGCATTCACTGTTGAGTTGTACCTTATAT
>JAQFYG010002002.1:0-16325 GCA_034694325.1 Entomobrya corticalis
TACCTACTCTTTTTTGTAAATATTTGCTATTCGAACCCCATACCTCGGCGATTAGAGATAAATGCTGTATACCACCTCTCCAACCTGGCGGCTCATTTCGTGTGTAGTAAGTAGGTATACGTGTGTGGCGGAGTCGTTCGCATCTGTCATCTCCCTGGAGGGATGTATGCATGGAAAAGATGATGATAGCCATAATGTGTGTAACTTTACTTATACCAGAAACTGCAATAACAATAACAAAGCCTTGAGCTGTCATCAGCTCCTTTTAACGATGTTGATGACAGAAGGAACTGAGCAGAAGAGGGCCATTATTATCATCAACATCAAACAAAAGACTCGAGTTTGTATATATGGTGCCTTCTTACAACATAGGTATATGAGTGCCTTTCTAACTTATATTTTCTTTCCCAATATGATTCTGGCCGTTTATTTTACAAGAAATCGTCTACTTTGGTTAACTACGTGGAAAACGATAATGGCGCACATCAACTTATGAGCTGTGCTGATATGATGATGACGTGACTGACGACGGAGGCATCGTTCATAATTTTACGTACTTATATTTGCGTAAAAACGTTACCACGAAGTATTGCGAATAATAAATATGCATGAATTTCTCGTTAAAAAATCTCTTTCTTTTTGTTTAATCATCTCTTAATGAATGGTGCTTCTACGTAGTATACTTCATTTGCTCGTATTTATTTAATATTTTTGGAAAAGCTCAGTTTGAATATTCAATGAAACATCTTTTACATCAAACCATTCACCATTTGCATAATAATATGGTCTAGCTAACAGTCATCATCAGAATTGTGAACGTTTTTCAAACCAATCGTTTTGAAAATGGCAACTATTGGCAGGCATAAACAACTAATTACATATTTGCAGATTTCACTTTTTAAATGGATAGTAGGGAAAGTACAATTTTGTTTACAAACCCTATTCAAATATTAGAAACAAATCACAAAAAAATAATCGTTTTTATCGATTACTAATTTGGTAATTGATCTTGTTTATTTAATGTATCGTTTGCTTATTCATTTCATGTGTAAACTATGTTACTTTAAGTTTAACTAACTATGTACCTAACTTTTCTAGAATTAAAAAAAATACATTAATTTCAAGTACTGGATTATGGTAACAACTAAATTGTTTTTATTTGAAAACACTCATTGTTGAATAGTAACCGTAAGTTAGTAATTGCTTTATAAGATGAATGGTTGATAACTGTCAACTGCCACCGATCACTGCTTTTTACAAAAAAGAATGTTTTGCATTGCCAATTGCCATGAGAAATTTACTATAGAAATGGGTTTCCTATTTGATAGATAAAATTATATTTTCGTATCTTTTTACAAGCAAAACCACTCATGGCGAAATATTGGGTCAAGGGTCACATGCAGATCCAATCGTACATCATACCAAATATAGTTTTAAAGCCCACAATATGACAATAAGCCTCTCATGCTCGTCACATTTTGCGGTTTATACTTAACAAGAACATGTATTTTTGTAATGTAGACAAAATTTTCTAGTCCACTAAATACGTTGCCATCTTGGTATAAACTATATAATAGACTGCATATTATTATACTGTATTCAATATCCTTGTGCATATGTTACCATAGAAACTTTGAACTTAAAATAGACGACTACAGTGAATTTTTTTGCAAAATTTGCATATAAATGCAAATGATGGAGATCGAATGAAATGATACACTTTTTTATTACCAACGCTGTTTTGATTCTGAATATCTTGAATTTTATTACGCTTGCAGGTAGATGCAAACGTAATAATCAAAAGACCTAATTTCATGGATGAATCTAACAGAAATAAGTAGAAACCCAAAAAGCGCATCAAAGCATACATTTAGAAAATATACTTGTTACATAATATTATGTACAAACCACAAACTTTCCCTCTGATGGTGAAATTCTGTCTAACGAAATGATATGAAATTTAATACGCTACCTTCTTCTGCATGTTGTAATTCCAATTTTCACTAGTCAAAATGCTAAAAGTTCGTTTTCAAATGAGAATGACAAAATACTCAATCAAACCAGAAAATTGGTCTTTATAATATTTAGTTTTTCAAGGAAAGTAATTTTCAACATGACGGGTTTGTATTTCTTCAAAAACTCCGGAAGGCTGTTTATGTGGAAACAAGCCACAGCATACACCGTAAAGGAGGTATTCTAAACAACATCAAGGCCACTTTTTTAATAGTAAATCAACCATTTTGTAGATTCATCTCTTCTACAAATAAAATTTTGGATGTTTCAAGATCCAAAATTCAGGAATAACCTGATGCTAGATAAAAATTAGTTATTATAAATACCTAAATGAGATTTAGCATCACTTTGCTTTTTAAAATCAGGAAAAATCCGAAAAACAGTCCAATTGTCTGAGACATTCTAACAAGAGTAACAAGTAATATCAATTTCACCTATAATAAATGCATACTGCATACTCATATTATTATAAACTTCAGTGTATTCACAGGAAATTTCTCGTATACAAAAGATTCTTGAAGCAATATCAGCTCTACAAAGGTGAATGGCTTCGGTATTTTGATGTTTGATATTAGCTATAGTTTTCTTACATGACAAAAAATATGACAAACACAATAATAACCAAAAATATGAAGTTTGTGAATGTTCGATTTCCTAAAGATGTACTCAGTCTTCTACGTATATTTAACTCATGTATGTAAGCATATACTGTATACTATCTTCTAATTTAAAACATTATTGTACCCCATGACATACTCAATATTAAACATTCTTTATAAAACGGGAAAAATGATGCATTTCAAAATACGTATTTCCCTTTTTTGATAATAATTTATGAATTCTTTCCTGGTTTACTGACATTTCTTTATACCTGGAACCTCTTGATGATACAACAAACAATTTGAAAAGTTGTATTTTTTAGTTCACATAATATCTGTATTAAGTTACATGAATAAGTCCACTCTACACGTTGTGAAGTTCTAATTCTTTAGCATTTTTTGGATGTTTATAGGTTCATCTTGAAACCTCAGAGGTACATTATCTGCACAAATGTATATAAATAAGGCCGGGATCGGGACTCAAATATTGATACAATGATGTGTGGTTGATTGATAAGGAACGGAATGGATATATTGTTTTTGAATGTGGCTGAGGATGAATAGAGGAAAAATGTCAATGAGTTTCCTTCCTTCCATTTTTTGATATTAAAAACCATATTGACTACCTTTCGATAAAACATTATTTGGAGATAAAAAATAGTAATGACTTTTTGAAGAAAGTAGTAGTAGAATTATGCCTCATATCAATAGAACCACTAAATCATTTTAGTGTACTGTATAAATGGACAGACAGACTACTCGAGCAAGTCTTAAAAGTATCCTAAGCTAATATTTAAAGCAACACATCAATAATATTGATTCGCTCATGCATGTAAGTATTTGCAATTTCTCAGCAATTTTTTAAACTCTAAACAAACTATCGTAATAGGAAACTGTTATTGAGCTTTTATTTATTGAAATTGATCACGTCATACCTTACAGTATATTGGGTTCAACTTCCAAGGTAAATAAAACCATACATCATAATATTCAAAAAAAAAAACTTCCAAGGTACGTATAAAGATCACACACCCCTCTAGTTGACAAGTAAACCCTTATTTCATTTTCCCATATATGCATTCCCTTTCGATAATTGAAATAAAAAATCAAAGGCAAAAAAGAATAAACAATATGTAACTTTTATCTTTGATGTCCACCTGAAATGACGAGATGAAAACAAATCAACTTTAATATTCTATATGAAAGCCACTATATTGGAAGTAACATAAAAACGCATCAAAGTTTATTTTGATCCAACTTTCTTATCTCGCTTCTAGTAACCTGTATTTAAAAAGTTCTTTCTTGAATAAGGATTATGATCCACTGCTAAAGAAACTTCAAATTATTACATGAAAAATTTACTATAATGTATCCGTTTTCATGTCGAATTTCGATATTATGTAGAAAAAGCTATAGCTACAAAACCATTAAATTTACCAGTTTGTAAGATTAAAATTTGGCGTCGCGGTGTCATTTTGTTCTACGTAAATAACAGAGAAATGGGGATATTAGCACGTTCATACAATTGACAATGAGAAATAGCTTGCTTTTTATTACAAATATGCAAATCGGTACGATTCCCTTCTCATTGGAATAATAGATACTACACTCCAAACACACATAAACAAACGACATTGACGCAGCACTTCCCATTCCGAGTATGTAGATGCAATTTCCCAAATATAATGTTATGTCGCCACATTATCTTTTTACAAAGACGCATTAGTGGCGTTGGCATTTATAGCGCATAGTATATTTTGTTTGCCTTGCAAAGAGAAATTACTTTCATCAAAATTATTATCGTGATGACGCTTCAACACTCTTCTGCTCATCTTTCATATTTCCTCCATGCGCTCAGGATGGAAGGCAATCAGTCACAAAGACACAAACACAAGTACACCGTGAACATTCATGGGGACTATGAAAATATGAAAAGCATAGGTACGAAATGGGACTCGTGAAAATAAATACGACTTGTCTGGCTTGTTGCTAGCAAAATACCATCAATTCAACTGACGAACCTAATTTCTGGTTCGCAGCATTTCATGAACATTTTCTCTACTATTAAATAAGTCGATTGCTATCCCACTAATAATAATAACTATATATTTAATATACTCGACAAAAACAGTTCTAAAATTTCCAACGAAGAATGTCTCGTGTTGGATTTTTCTGGAGAGAAATGAGAAATGAATCTTATATTCTATTGCTGTTGTTGATGGTTAGTAAATTACATTTAGCAAAAAATTGCTATTTTCTTTTTAGTGTAACTTTTACTACTCATCTGTCATTCGCCGTCGTCTTTTTTGGATTAGTATTAGTATGCGTGCATTTATATGGCATATAATGAAAAGGATTATAACTTATGCTTGTAATCAAAATGCAAAAGCTACTTAGTCACGGCTAGTCTCCTGTTTTATTCACTTTGACTATAAGATGAGAAATATCTTTGTAGGTAGGCATACTGTTTTCAAAATTATAAGGAATAGCCCAGTGAGATAGGAAATTGGTAAATAAAATGGGACAAATGAAAACATAAATGGCAATCTCTTCAAATGAATACATATTTTCTGCTCGTTCTGGTTTTAATCCCCATCGGCGACGTCTTTGGAGAATATACGAACTTGTGGTATATGATACATTTGCGCTTCTTCAGGGAATAAAATAAGATTCTCATTCTCCAAGTAATTCCCGTCTTCTTATTACATGTTATTCCCTTGAATCGTCATCCTCATCTTTATCGACATCATCATGACTGTCAGTTATTTTTATTTTCTTTCCTTAAGCTGGCTCTAAACCAGGAGCCATGGCATGGCACGCGGAGAAAATCTGCTGAACTTTTCGGATATTTCGGATGACGCGATAGATGATACGGTGTTGTGGTAAGAGTAAAAAGAGGCAATATAATATCTGCTCGTCCTTTGGACTTGCTTTTTTCGGCAGATGAGCATTCTTTCTCGGCAATACAAAAACATCCACTTAATTCGTCCTAAGTGCAGCGGCAGCATATAGTAGCAGCAGGCTCCATATGGTAAATATTTCTGCTACTTCACCTTTTGATTTTAAGCAGTAAAGCACGAAATAAGAATGTATTTAACTTGTAATATATGTGGCTTTTGCCATATCAACCGTTCCGAAACGACAAACATAATGTATGTAGTCACGGGCACAAAAGGCACTTAGCTTGTGTTATTATTGCCCTTTTCCTAATGCTTACTTGTTTCCTCCTCAGCCCCCTCCACTGCTAGAATAATAATAACAATAAAACATGTAAAGTAAGAGTATCAACGTAGAAAGAATAACACTTATGGCTTACATGAAAGAAAAGGGGAGAAGATGGAGAGGCAGAAATTACTGGCTTATGATAACACGAGCGGTGAGCTTATGATGATAATGATGACGGAGAAAAGAAAACATTTTCGGGTTAGTAAAAAGTAAGTAATTTGTTATACTACATCACTATGCAGTATGCACTGCATTCGAAATTTGCTGAGACTCAACGAAAAAGTGACAAACCGGAACAAACTCAATCGTTGTTGGACGCTGGCGTCTTGGACGAGCGAATACTATTATATTCATAAAACTCAAAAAAAAATTATCTTCAACTTTTCCTTCCTTATTCTCATGTAATCTGTTGTTTGTCCATTTTCATGGGGATAAATTTTTACCTTGCTATTTTCTCATAAGATTTGTACCTAAATGTTTTCGTTTATAAACTCGTTCGATCAGAAAAATAATCATGTTCAATCAGTACTCATTTTTGTTATGGAACATGTTATAGAACATCATATAATATAAATTGGTATACATGATACCTACACAGAGTCATGTAATAGCAATAATTACGGTTACATGAACAAATAATTGTACCCATTAGAAATAAATGAGTCATATAAATGTTATGTACTACTGCAATCACCGCATACTTACAATTAGTTGTCGAATTTAATAAAAGTCCTATATTGTTTAGTAGTTCATATCGCCCTAATCAATGTTACATTATTGAACTGCTACAAGATATAACAAAAGGAACAAGCATACATAACTATACATGTATTATGTAGTATGTAGGTATCTACCACCTTGGAAGATCATATTAAACTTCTTTTTTCATCTTTTAATTACATACTTTCTGATTGGCAGAGTCGTATGACTCGCAACGTGCAAATTGCAGTTCCAGTCCAAGAGCTTCACCGTATTTTCTCTACGATACTATTAAGGAAGAATACTTTCATCAATCTGCTTATGGGAGAATTGTGAGGAGGAAGAGAAAGGTAGACAATAATAATGATACATATCCTTTATTACTATAATGTTGTTTATAATGTTTGTATTTGTACACAAATAACCGGTAAATTAATACAAATCTTTGCGGTAAAGAATTTAAAATTTTCAGAAATACGCTTTTGTACCTCTACTCGCCTTTCAAAAACTTTAAGTATTATAGCCTAAAGCGCATTAAAATACGTCAATACCTGCTTCGTTTTAAAGCTATAATTATGTAGATACGCTCATTACCGGAAATTTGATATTGATGCCTCTTTAGTTTTTCAAGTAAAATTGTTTTCCTTTCATTTGACGTCTTCGTTAAATATTGTAGCAAGCAGCAACTCAATGTGTTTATATGCAAAAAACATGGTGAACGATTTCGAAGAGTCGTATTACGTCGCAGGTAAGAATACATTATTGTGTACATAATTTGGCGGACAGACAGTTTGTCGCTAGCTTGTAACAAAAAAAGCCTTTTTAAACCTGTTGAAAGATATGTTCTGTCACAAAGATGGGGCAACGCGAGACCTAAATAAATATACTTGGCTGCTTCTACGGATACTAAAAGTTTCTAAAAGTAAGCGACGTGTGGTTACTGGTCACATCAGTTATGATTACGAAGCAATCAGACAAACAACAAGATGGAATTCATTCTCTACTCTGGTATTCTTTGTACTAGATATGGTATGTGCACTGTGCACTTATTGATTATTATAGCCTATTTATTAAGTAATGTATTCTCCGAAAAGGGGGAAGAAGGAAACTTTCTGTTCCCTGATAAAAAGTTAATGGGACATTTACATGTTTGTACACGGACAAATAGATAATGAAATAACTTACCTAAACGAAACAGAGTGCTAAATTGTTTTAGTCCATATTATGACTTTCCATCATAAATGCATCTACAATTTACAAACTGCATTTACTGATAGTGGGAAACTAGATACCAATAAGTGAAATGTAGACTAAATGTATTTAGCCTACCCCTTACTATTGAATGCTCCATAATATCCTGCTAACCCATAGCAATTATAATCTAATGGAACTTTAGCGCACACAGTACACTCATTTGTCATTCATCATCGTAATTCACAACATCAAAATGTGGGTTCGTAGTTCGTTGTGACTGTGTACTACATTTAGAATTGCACGGGTGATGGGGTCAAGCCAGATTACAATCATCAATGGAATAACAATGTATCATATTAACAGAAGTAAAGAATTTTTGGGGAAAACTCGTAAAAAAGATGTCGACACGAGGATATGAGAATAATGAATAAAGGAAATTGAAAAGGAAATGTACAGCTCAGCAAGCCGTTGATACTCTCTGTCTTATTTACATGAAAATGTGAAATTGGGCTGTGAGCTAATTGAATACAAGGACATACGGAAGAAGACTGTGAGACTGTGACACGCGTTTGTACAAACACACCACATATACTTAAACTCGTGTATGGATAATAACCATTGTATATAGTGAAAACTGGTATTTGTCGGGAAAAATTATATACATAGTCAAGAAAATGAGAATGGCGGAAGTTGGTGCTATTATGGTGTTGGTGTTTTGTGAATTGAGTGAATTAAATAAAATTCTTTTGAATTAGGCGCACACCCAGATTTTCACTACCATTTACAAATCTTAAGTCTAGGTAAAATAGGATAAAATAATAAAAAATTTCCTGGAAGAAGAATACATTATGGAAGAATTCATGCTGCAACAAGATTAAGATTTACTTGGATTGTATGAATACAGAATAAGATTATTATTTATCCCAACAACAAACACCCACGCAAACTAAACTCAAGAGACTCGACTCACATTGACAAGTTCAGTCTAGAAAAGCGATTGAGATTATTAGACAATGACATGAAAATCTCCAAATATTTTACAACAGTAATCATTGTCATCTTCTTTTCCCAAATTCTTGTTCTCCACATTGTCCTTGTTGATTGTGTTTTAAGAAATGGAGGTTGACTACCGTCTCCTCTACAGACTAGAAACCCGTAAAAGATTTGACTCTCAATTACATGCCACAATAGGACGTTTTATCCTCTTTTTTAGGTAGTACAAAAGAAAAACACGCGGAAGTAAGTACACAGCAGGATGACGAGATAATAATATTTCAGAGGAAGAGATAATTCTTTTTTCATGGAACGTACTACGATATGAACCAAATGGATACATCTGCTTTCTGGGTAATATAATAGCAGCTTTTTTATATCAATGATTATGGAGATGTAGCGTCTGCGTAAGCCTATTCAATGGGAAAATATACATATTTATTCATAAATAAAGAAGAGAAAAGAAACTTGTTCAACACAAAACACAACAACAGGACAATTTTCATCTTTATCTTGATGAGTGCCGCAGCTACTAAAAAGAGCGTGGCATATGATACAACTCACTCATTCCTTTCACATAATTTTGCGTGTGTGGATTTTGTAACATAACTCGACAGCACTTTTGTGATTATTTCTTAAAGGCTTGCATAGAAGTTGGCCACTTTTTGGAACGAATATTTTCAGAAGGGAAAACTTAACATATTTATTCTCATAATTTCATTCAAAACATTAAAAGTAAATATACGTACCTATTCATATCCACAAAAAATTTCCGTCCCATTTCCCTTTCCCGTCCAATTACAGTTATGCTTTTCCGATGAAAGAGAACCTTTAAATTCAAACAAACATACACGCAAAAAACGGTTGAAAAACGGGAATATTACTGGTATGAAGAATAATAACAGATACAATATTGTATAAGGAAGTATCATATGCTTATTTAAGTACATCCATATGATACAATCATAAAACGCATTAAAAGTGTGAAGACGACGTGGGGAGAAGAAAAGCAAACGTAAAAGACCTTTTTAGACAAGTTTGGACAGATTTTGTTTAGTAGCAGCATAACTACTTATGTGTAGTTTTATAGCAGCAAAACTGTTGTAAAGGCACAAAAGCATGAGTTAATTCAGTACAGAAGGAAATGCTGCTGGTTGAATAGGCAAAAGTGTCCATAAAACACGGAAAATGCTTTTCAGGACATCAGTTAGTTCAGAAGCAAAAAAGGGAAAAACCAACAACATAAGAACTATGATGGAAATGATGACGGGCAGAGTCATATAAAGTTTCGGAGATGCAGCTACTGATCCACAACTGCTGCTAGAACAGATTCTGAACAGAACATTGTGTTAACATACTGTGCGTTCACTCTGGAGTTTGGAGCAATATGAGAAAATGCCTTTTTTCGGACGTTCTCCTCTTCCTTTCCACCAGTTGCACCTTGTCATTGGATTGGTGAGCAACAGAATCCTCTCGTCATCATTTTTACTAGAGCATATCTCTCTATAGAATTCTACAACTGTACTTTTCAACAAGTCGACAATATTCCGATTCACACTATTTTTGTACCTACAACCTATAGACGTTGCTTTCCATTATACCAAGTCGTTCAAGTAGCAGTCTCTCTCTTGAGTTTTTCCGCAGTCTCAAAACGCAAGCATCCCAGTGGAATCCAACGGTTTTTTCATTCTCTTTCTATCCAAACAATTTATACTCTGTTTTGGCTTCCACTTCACCACTTTTCCACTTGCACTAAACATAAAACATAATCGTTTAATTGCACATTCTTAACCAGAGTGGTAGACAAAACGGCAGAATACTGACTTAAAATATCCTAATGTTGAAATTCCTTTCATTTCATTCCGTTTTGCTAAGCACACAAATATTGTGATTTATCTTGACTGTGTAAAAGTCTTGCGAAATATTCCATTTTTGAGGCATTTAGTTTACATTTTTCTAGTAAAATGAGAGAAAAATAATTCAGCAATACAAAAATAGCTATATATTGTACTATTCAGTTCTGGAAAAAGGTTCCATCACTGTCATCCTCATCATCTTCTCAAGTGACAAAAAAAGTGTTGCTCTGTCGTCTTTTCTTCTTCATACTGTTGTTTGACGTGCTTTTAAAAGCGGTGTCACAAAGTTTATTTCTTATAAACTTTTCCCAAACTTTAAAATGCTTTCTAAAAAGCAGTGAAGCGTGTACGCAAGTGAGAGAATACTTTTCTTTTAAGCGCTAATATTGCTTTCCAATCCATACACAAATGAAAGTTAAAGGATCCATTACTTGTTCGTCTTTGCCAAAGTGTTACATTCACAAAAAGAGACAGTAGAGAAGCCATCAGAACGGCTTCGTTATATCACTCGCTCACTCAAATCAAATCCATTTTTTCTTTGAGTTTATTTTTCAAAGTGACTTTTTCAAAGGAGATTCTTCAGTTTTCAGTTGAGTGTTTTTTATTCTCAATTTTATTTATTCAGTCATGTGAAGAATCACTTACGTTCGTATATAGTTCAAAATATTGAAGAAATTGAAAAAAATCCTTCAAAGGATATTGAGATGAATGTTTTCTTCGTCACCTAATTTTAAACTCACGTTTACAATCGCAAATGCTCTTTCAACATAACATCTAGAAGGGTTTTTGTAAGTGATTATCCTGCTATTAAATTGACAACCCTATGTCAATCTTATTTATCAAAAATGAAAAGACTTCTGTCAATTAAAACGTTTACCAGTTCCGTTTACTCCTCCACAAACTTGTAGTTTTCTTGAAACGTACTCTGTTCTGGACACTCGTGAAAACGACAAATTCTCACATATTGTAGGACAGTCATTTTAAAATCCCAAAACTTCCAGAAACCTAAAATTGCGAACACGTTCATTCACAATAATCCACAAAGCATAAGCTTCCATTAGAGTACCTGAAGTTGTCACCTGCACCTGAAATAACTCACTCAACAAACATGGGAAAAACGAGACGATACAGAAACCGTAAGTTCCAACGCATTTATTTTCGCCTTCAATGAAATTGCTTGAGTGCTTATGTTAATGCTATAAGATCTAATCATAATTCACCCCTAAACAATCATAACTGAAAGAGATGTACAAAAACAATTAAATGAAAATGGCTTGTCTCAAGATAAAACATCGTTCAAAGAGCTCATTAGCCACTTGCTATCTGCATGTGTTTGGTACTTGTATGCCATGAAATAAGTACACATAAAAGTTGTACAAAGTAAAAAACTAAATTGGTTAATTACTATCGTTTTCCCTTAGTAAACCGAGATTTTGTTGCCAAGAAAACACGTCTAAAATTGTCACAAGAAATAAAATTCCATTATAGACACGTCTCTGTTGTACTTACCTTCTGTCATTTTAGTGACATGAACTTTTTGGATTGGCATTTGTACAATTCTTTGGAGATAAAAATATACCTTAATATACTAATCTCACATGAAGTGTAAATTAGGCATATGTAAAGGTAAACCATTAGGTAAAACACACAGCAATGCTTTATAAATACAAACATTTACATATTCCAATATAATACGTACCTAGTTGCAAATATTCATCATTGTTTATAAGTTATACTGCCTGCATCATCAAAAGACCAAAGGGATTTTTATGTTATTTCATATGACCACATCAAATGCGGTGGTTCAGACCATGCACTAATTTTTTATTTTTTATTTGAACAATGTTATTCAATGTAGGCAGTAGAGGCGTACTAGAGCAACGTAATGCGACCGCAAAGAAAATATGCACAGAATATTAAATTAGTGTACATCAAATGGAATTTTAAAATTTTTCCTAAGAATGAATCATGACCTACTACACAGTTGACGCCATTTCCAATCCCTTATCGCTCACTCAGACTGACGGATGTGCATGATAAAGCCAACGAGAGAAACGTAACTCATTAATGTTACGAACATCTATTTTCTACACAGTAATTTATTTTGCACGACACACAACTACAAAATATCATGTTGCGAAACCAAACTTAGTTAATGTGCCTGGCCCTGAGAACTTTCAAAACAAAAACAGCTACAGTACCGGGAAATGAATAAAACGAAAGAACTTTTGCGAAGACAAATCGAGCTTGAAATAATAACTTCCCAAAGTGACGAAATAAGTTCATGCATGTATATTACAGATATTTAGATATAAATAGTACTTCTACACATATCCTTGAATCGTCCAAACAACTAACCCGCACAACATATATATAAATAGTTAGCAATGGATGGGTACCTGAGATATAAAAATGAAACAAAGTTTCCAAACAACATAAATAAAAGGCTCCACAATTTTGCAAGCGACATTGTGGTTACATTATTCTGTTTTTGCATACTCCATCGTTTCCATCCATAGTTTTATTTGTTGCCAGAGAATAGAGATCGCCAAGCTAGAACCCATAATTATATACCTAAACTAAACATGTCTACTGCTTATGTAGTATAGAAATTTATATGTATAGTTTCGAGGATAGTATGGCAACGTGAGAAGAAAGTTGGTGCAACGTGAAATTAGGTTGAATCGAAAATTGGCTCATGAATGGAGCCATCGAGCTCAACGTCCCTATAATAAGCTAAAAAGTGTTTTCATGTCCACGATAATTTGATAAGAAAAACTTAGACATGCCGAAAGATTCCACCCAAATGTTTACAATACTCTATGTATATATTAGCTTGTTGCTACAAGCCGTAAGTCTAAATAACTATATTATCACGAACTACCAAAAAGCAAAAAATGTGCATAATGCGTAAAGCCAGAAAGCCGCCCACACCCACTATTCTTTGGGAAAATTTTAAGATTTCAAAGGAGTTCGGAAATCGGGTAGTCCACTTTTCCTTTAATTGTCAAACGTATCTTCCAAAATGTTAATGACGACTAAAATAGTTTTTCTCAATGTAAGTATTCTGTAGTTATTTATTGGTTATAATTAGGTATGTCCGGTTATTTACGAATAAGAAGAATCAATCCAGAATACAAGCTTACATATTTTGATCTCTAACGTTTGTATCTTTCTTCATTTGCGTTATTAATTCCATGTCTTTTTCGCGTTTCTATCCAAACAACTAAATCTTTGGAATCTTCGAAAATCCGTTTGCCTTTAACTTTCAGGGAATGTTATTAAACATGAAAAACAAAATAATGTAAACCTAAATATTGTACGGGGACAAAGTTTATTGATTATTGTTTCCGTTGGTTGTATTGATTTTTAGCCCGTTGGTTGGAATTGAAATCTGAATACATTTATCTTTCTTATTCCTGACGAAATTTAATTCTTTGGCAAATAAAATTGCTGTTATAACAAAAATCTACCTACTTAAATAAGTTGTTTAGTACCCTAAATACGTAAAACTAAAAATAATCTGCGTCACAAATAAAAAACAAATATTATCTGTTTCTTATTGTTCGTCAAAGAAGAAGGCAGTTCATATTCTTGGAACAATCTGAAACAAACCCACGGAATTCGAAGAATTCAGAAAACTTATAGTCTCGTTAGTATTATAACTTAACCTGTAGAGTTACATGTTTGCCTTTTCTTCGTACTTCCAAAGCAGAAAACTTTAACAATTTACCGATTTGTGCTGTCAATAATACCCAGTAAAGCCAAACTCATGGCTCCTAATGTGTAATAATGACAAGAAAACTGGCTAAAAATAACTCATGCAAATATCCCACATGCCCATGCCACATACCTAATATGAAATCATACAACAGCATTTTTTATTGTTTCGATATTTTCAGAACTAGAAAGCAATTAGTTTGTGCTGTAAAAAAATAAAACTATCAGTTATAACAGAACAGCCCTTTCGTTCCAAGGATTCAAAGATTTATTAGTCGTTTTTTGTAGAAAAGAGAAAGTTATTTCTTAGAAATATAATCCAGAAGCCAGCATGCTTATGACAAATACGTTGACGTAGTGCGTATTAGTAATTCTTAAGATGAGCAGAGATAAAGATTATTATGAATAAATACCTGTTTTCCAAGTTTTCCGTTTTATTATTGTCTTTAAAGTGTAGTCACGTACTAAACAATTGATGTCAATTAATAATTCGATCAATGAGATTTCAATTCTAATAAATAATACTTTATATTCCATGCGACCAGTTTTTCTATGATTGAGAAAATATGCTCCGCTATACTTCAAAGCTTAAAAAGTTCCTTGTTTCTTTAGTTTTTACAACAAATCTTATGTAAAATTTGCCCTACTTGCCCTGGATTATGAAACTCACGAATTCCAGTCATGTATTTCAATTGTCAATGTTCAAGGAATTGTTTTGCATTCTAGAAGACACTTACAAATTGTTTCATTAATTCAGGTCGCTCTCCTTTCTGCCTATCTCTAATCCCTTCTTTTCTCCGTTCAATAAAAGAAGCATATTTTTTACTCAACTTAGTAAGCCAAGTGTGGGGACTTGATTAAAATTGATTGTTTGGATTTATATAGAATGACTTTTTTATTTAGATTAAAAACAAATAAGAGGTTTCTTGAGATACCAAATGAGCATGCATTTAACTTAAGCCTGGGTTTATGAACAACAAAATCATGACATCTTTCATTTAAAGCTTGGCACATTTCATTTTCATTTCAATTCTCTCCTCTACTCCAATATTAGCGAAACAGTGTTCGCTTATTCATTCCAGGACGTTTATAAAAGTTGCTGTACTTCTTCGTAAACACCCTTTACGTCTACAATTGACGGAGGCGATATTGCTTTTTGCTTTCCTATAATAACATGTCATTCAGCTTTATAGAAATCTGATCCGAGGACTGACTAGACTTTGTGCCTGGAAAATAAATATACGATAGCTGGCTGAGCAATTTCTCCTGCTCCTCTGGCAAATTTAAATAAAATGACATTTCCTTCTGTAATTGACATTTTCCACGACTTTTGGAGTAAAACTACTATACTTACTTTTACTTTTCTTACTTGGATTCGAAATGAATGTGCCTCTGGGAACGGCCAACTACAAGGGTTTAAGCATATGCCCGAATAAACCCAGAAAACGATTTACATATAATTTTACATTCATGTACTTTACGTGGAATTTCATGGATATCTTTAAATTCATTTCATATTTTATGATTCTTGCTGTATTTTGAGTTACCTTTGCACCCAACATTTTCAGGAAATTTTGTTGGAGTTCATATTTTGGGCTATTCATAGAATCATTGGAATTCCTATCTGTGCACAATTAAATTGCAAAAAGACAACATTCACCACGGCAACCAGAACACATTACGAACGGCTTTTATAAGCGATAGGCTCCATATAAGAAGTTATTATTCTGCATGTTCTGAAGAAGATTAAAAGAAAGCGATATGTAAAAGACGAAGGCACTAGTAATGCTACCAATTGAACTGGTTGCTCTGTCATGAAAGAGTGAAAGTATAGACATTGAATTTCCTATACAATACCATTTGGAAAACTACATCTTTATCAGACTGTTTTGAAATTGATAAAAAGGCGTGGAGAAAGTAGCAGAAGCTCAAGACAAGATGACAACTTTACAGTCCCAAACATCAACAAAGAAATCGGAAAATCCTCATTCTCATATCGTGCAATAGATCTTTGGAATAATTTGCC
>JAQFYG010002003.1:0-16321 GCA_034694325.1 Entomobrya corticalis
CAAATAACACGAGTAAAAATTTGGTTCCATGAGAGGAAAAAGTTAACGGAAATGGGTGGAGGATGATGAGTGAATGAATGAAAGCTTTCAAGAAGAGAGAAAATAAGATGTTGATATGTGTGCGGTGGTGGCGGCAGTGATGATGGTCGTGGCAATGGAGCGGATGCCAAAACGAAGACAAGTCATTTATTTGGCCATGCTGGTGGTGTGATGGTGGTGGATTAGTAAAGATCAGTCTAGAAGAAGACGGGGAGGAGAAGAGAGCTGGCTGTAATGCTGGCAGTAGTGCCATGAGGAAAGGATGATGTCATTAAGGACCTCTTTACGGCTCACTTTGTGGCTCTTCACTCAATTTAATGTGTGTACTTGGTGGATGGAGATAGAATAGAAAAAGAAAGGCGAAGAAATTGGCTCCGTTTTTTCCCTCTCTCAATCTCAATAGATCTCATTTCATCTAAATATCTGTACTTTTGCACTTTCAGTGCATGCACCAAACAAAAACTAATTCGCTGTGAGTATGCTCGACTGTGTGCATTCATAGTGCATAGGTATTTTGGAATGAGAATGAAACGTTACTTTGTTGTGGGTATGTAGGTTTTGTTTGAGGAGCGACTCTCGATATACGCAGTTGGCAGTGGCATGGCGGCGTTTGTGGCAAGAAGAAAAGAAATCCGACAGAGGAGTCGTTATCCCGTGATAACAAGACATTATGGATCCACTTTACTATCTCCTCTCTTTTTCTCTGCTTCAACTTTTTGAAAAATGCAGGGGAGCGACGTCGATGAACTAGTAAACGGAAGAAAAAAAAAGTAGAAAGTTGTCTCTGGAAAGAAAACTTTCTTTGAGAAAAGAGGGACAAGGATGACGAGAATCCATTTTGCATTCATCTTCTTTCTTGTGGAATACGTTTTATGCCTGTGTGCACCGTGTAGCAGCGATGATGGTCTGGTCTAATCCCTGAAATCCAAATCCAACAGCTAAATCCTGGTAATGAAAGTAAACTTTAGAGGAAGACCATGAAGCGATAGCAGGATAGAGTCTATAATGGCTGCATATTATTATCTTCTCCTCTTTCTGTCGTCTCATCTTTCTCCAATCTCATTCCTTTTCATTGGGCCACTTTCTGCTCCGCTCTCGCCGCATAAATATTAGACAAAAACGTTTCTTCGTACGTGGTGGAAAAATACTGCATTTTGCTTTTTGTTCTATCCTCCACCACCTCCTTATCTCATCTCATCACCGTCTTTCCCTGTCCGGGAAATACGAGGCGAGGAAGCGATAGTGATAGTAAGTTCTATATGGTGCTGCTGTAGTGTTATCACATTGATTGGTGATTTTATGGCTTCCCATCCATATATATAATGTAATACGCCCACATTGAAATAAATACTGACGAAAGAGGTGGATAGAGGCAGAGACGCGCTCGAATTTCCTGCTGAAGAAGTACAGCTTTAATAGCTTCATCATCCCGATGGCCCATGAGTGGTGGTGGTGGCAGTGGTGGAAAGCTATATGGATGGCTACACTACCATTATTGAACCTCACTGTTGTTGCATTGCACACTTAAAGGGTTTAGCTTTTTATCAGACGATTAGATGTGTGTCAATGAGCGTCACTTGGCATGTTTATTGCCATTCCCACCACCACCCCATATACTGCTCCATAAACGCACACATGGACATATCTCTCCATCCACTGGTGAAATAGTATCTTGCTCTGGTTGTGCAGTCAGTGTGACCTGCTGGTGACATTTGAATGGCACCATTAGCAGTTAAAGAACTGCTAACTGTTCACCCTTCTTACAATAGCCAGCTAAGCTGTATAAATTTTAAACTGAAGCCATACGATATGAATGTGAACCAAGAGAAGGAAACTAAAAAATAATGTCAAGCTTCAGCTTTTCAATTTATTTTTCCTTTGCTGGCATTTGGCATGTCAGTGGAAGTGACAAGAATGTGTCATTCAACCGCCACGCTAATGCTTATTACGACTGCTCATAAGCTCATGTGGAATTTACCTGTGCCACCTATCAGCATGCGCCATATTCGACTCTACTGCATAATATTTTTATTTCGAAGAATGTGATGTGTACCAATACCAATTGTATATCATACATTGTAGAATATTTTTGAGATAAAAATCACGTTTGAAATTTCATTTCCGCCTAGCGAGTGTGCTCATGTCATGGGAAATTGAATGAGTGGCAGTGGCAGTAGTAGGCTGGCTGGCGTGACTAATTGCTTTATAGAAGTACAAGAAAGGGGACGGAAACAAGCAAATAACATGTCGCCTCTCCAGCGACGTATCTGAGGATTGATAAAATAAATACAAACATGTAATTATATTTTATATTTTCGCATTTTTGTAGGTTCTTGATTTAGGAGAGAATGAGTTCAAATACTTAAACAAACAGGAGTTCTCCCCTCTTCCACGTCTGCACACTCTTTACCTGGATGGTAACCAAATATCCGCCATCGTGGACCACGCCTTCCAATCTGCTCAACTTAAAGTGCTCACCCTTGGTTCAAACAGGATTGTTCGAATAGATCGGTTTGCATTCTCCAATGCCACCATCCAAATGTTGGATTTGAGTGGAAACAAGTTCGAAGCGTTGGAAAAGCTTACCTTTACTGAACTGAGAACTCGGGAAACTCTTAGAGAGTTGGATCTGAGCAGAAATCCCAAGTTGAAGATAAGCCCTTTGATTGTCATCCTTGGGGAAAATCCTCAGCTGGAAACTCTGTCTCTGGCATATAATGAACTGGACGAGTTGCCTCTTGATCTCTTTGAGCTGCAGGGTAATCTGAGACAACTGAACCTCAGTGGAAATCGTCTCTCTGAACTCTATCTTCATCAACTCAGTCATCTGTTGAATCTGCAAGTACTCGACTTGACCAACAATCGAATGAAAGGATTGGATGCGGACATCCTAATTCATATAGACCGTGTGGCAACATTCAGGGATATACGGTTGGCAGGAAATCCGTGGCAGTGTGACCTTTGTCATATTGTGCCCTTGTTGAAATGGGTCCAGCGAACACATCTCTTCAAGGAAGGCTGTGCAATTGGGTCAACTGGACCAGCTTGTCTGAGATGCAATGGTCCTGGGAGCCTTCAAGGCCGCTCCTTGCTTAATTTAGAGGAGCAAAACTTGGAGTGGTGCAGCAGTGGCGCGGAGCCAGTATCCATTCTTCCCGGGGTGGATGATCCCCGACTGGGACTTTTTCTTGGCTGTTTCCTTATCATTATTATTCTCATTTCCGCTGCCGTCTGTGTTATAGCTCGTAACAGATATCATGCTGCTCACTACTACACTCATGAGGGAGACAGACCGGAAATTGCTACACCGCCAGTGCCGCCACCTCAGGATGTCCCCTTATATCCTGAAAACAATGGCAATGATGGGAATGGAGTACTTCTCACAAATGGAAGTAGCAACGGAACAACAACCATGCTTCCTTCGAGTACTATCAGCACAACAGCCGGCAATAATGGTTTTGACAATCTCCTCTTCCAGCAATACCAGCAGCAAAACAACGGCAGTCATCATCTTGCGCACCATCTTCATCCGCAGCCACAACAGTGGACATCCACGCCAGTCAATAGAAACAAAATGATCGCAACAATAGAGGAGATGACTTATGAAACTCAATTGGCGTATCCAGAGCTGGCTCCTATACCCCAACTCCAGCCCCCAATCATCCGAAATCAGTATCCTTCTTCGTCCTCTAGCCCTTCGTCTAGAAGTACTCCCATATACTGCTGTCCTGGGCATCACAACAACAATAACAATGATGGACGAGGTGGAAGTAGTCCGCCAACACGAAATGGAGGGTGGAGGAGCTTAAACACTAATTCCTCCTCCTCGCCGCAAGAGTCTTTCAGACGGTATTAGCAGCTACGGTCAGTAAAACAACAGCAGACTAATGAGTTTTAATACACTAGAAAATAAATAAAGTAAACATTTCACACAAAATATATTCCATATCATTCATCATCATGCCCCTCTTCACGACACACAGTTTAACGTACTAGTTTTTAGTCTTCATCGATCGGTCGCAGAGCCGGCAAGAAATCACATTAATTTTTCATGAATATTTTGGTAAACGTCAGTTGTATATAAATTCATATGTGCCAAATCCTTAAAACATAATAAGTATTAGCACACACATTGTAACTTATGTACAATATGTATCATGCAAGTGCAACAACAAATTTGTACAAAGTGTAATCGGCATGCATGTAAAAATACGCGTCTGGATGCTGGATGCGTCTGAAAAAATTCTCGTTTAAGTCAGTAAATAATCATGTATGAATTGTATGAAGTTCCTACTGTGACCGAAAGTTTAGATTTATTCTTATTTAAAATGTTTTGTGAAGAGTGAAAAATTATGGCAAGTTGTAATTTTATTAGATAGATAATATTTGTATACCTAATCACGCGTGTAACAAAATAAATTGAATGCATTAAGTCTCCGATTTTGCCTGTATATAATTGTAAAACATACCTAATCGTTAATTTAGTGGTTTCTCCAGCGCTCAAATGTTAAACCAAGGAGGTTAAATATCCTTGTGTTAGTGTTAAACATGTTATTACACAATATATCCTATTCTCCGTGTTTTTTGTCTTTAAATACCTCTACTACGTGCAGTGTTCACATGAATTTCACCGTAAAACTTTACCTCTTTACCAGCATTTTAGGATAACCAAGCGATGATATGATATTTTCTTTTACCCACTCGGATATCCATAAGTGTACATTTCTCCTGCTTTGAAAATGCATCACTGAAAACGTATATACAATATAGTGGGTACATTATTTATTGTTATTTAAAGATTGTTTAAATATACCGTGTATAAATAAAGATGTACATTACAAAAAATATATGTTTCATGGACGGGACAACATTTACGAAGTTTGTAATTTTAATAAAAGTAATCGTTGCTGAGAAAAATATGAAAAATGGGATCTTTGTTGTTAAAAAGTATAAATAAAGAATGAGAAAATTTTATCTTATTACAATCCACGAATCATACCATCACATCATATCATAAATGGTGAACAATTTCAGAGATCAAGCTTATAAGCATTACTTACTTCCGAAACCTCAAGTACACTTATTTACATAAACCTGCTGGAGTCCTGCCATAATATTTCTGACATTATTCATCTTTCCTAACAACGTAATAATTATACCCTGTGAAAATTCATTTTTTCATTCAAGTGAACTCCATTGTCCATTGAATAAGTTGAACATAAGTATATTTTGCTATTATTATCTAAACCACTACACATACCTAATATATCACTCGAAAGTGAGGGCTCGCGTATATTTACAATTCTAAACATCGGGATCGGACTATCGGACAACCCTTTCGTGAATTCGTGATGCTTTACATTTATAAGTAGGGCTGGGTCGCTGGGTGCATCCTCCTCTATAATAGCCCTTTCATTTCAACTCAAGGGATAGAGAACGGCGACTCAATCGTGTATGAACAATGAAGATTTACAAGAAGTATTTTCTCTCTAGCATTATTCGTAGAGCTTGTCGTTCCATACATACATACGAATGCACTACTATATGCCATGCTGACCGTTAATTGAAATAGGAGTAAATGCGATGCGATGTGGCATTATTATTCATAAATCATAAAAGTTCAGGCAGTATGGATATACTTATTGCATGCACATGTAAATATTAAAATATAAGTACAAATGAAAAGTACAACAATGCTAGCGGAGGAAAGAAAACAAAGGGGTAAATAAGGAATGTAAAAATATACAGTACTTCCCACAGCAAACAGCAGATATATAGAAACTAATTTAGGTACCTGTCACAATAATGGCAGTTCATTATCAGAAACTACTTTCATAATAATAACAATGCGAGTAAATTTTACTCATTTCGGTCGAAATAATATCACCCACTTCATTAATTAATCAGCCGATGGGTTTTCGATGGTATGTGACAGAATACATCTTATAGATTCGCCACATATATCCGGTTTTAGCTTATTACACGTCAGGTCTGGCTTATTCCAGCTTAAACCAAGCCACCAGACAATCTCGCCTGTTCAACCAGTTCCTTAATAAATATTAAATTCATTTCAATTCAAATAGTGGACTAATTGCATTACAAAATGAATTTGACTTATCACGGGAAAAAGATTTTCCCTCTCTTGGTGTTCCTTTGCCAGCAGAGCATAGGTTAGTTTCATAGATTAAAATATTTTGCTAAAATTAGTATGGAATCATGAACTAATTTATCATTAAATTCATGATTATTAATTTCATAATTATGGTTTATGCCTTTTTGCTAAAAGGAGCGAGTTTGAAGAATACAAATAAAGGGGAAATGGCCTCAACTGAGACGATTGTTGCTGTAGCTGGTGTATCTCCAGCACTCCTAGATACTGCTATGTCACTTTTCGATAACAATGGAAAGAATGCCAATTGGAACTACTTCCCCGCCAATTTATTGCTCGGAGGTAAAGATAAGTTGTTTCCATTCCCAATGATTGAAGCACCGAAGCCGCTCAAGCCGTTGCTACCTCCAGCACCTCCATCAGTATCAAAGCCACAACCCGTAAATCAGCAGTCAGTGGAAGAAAAGGACCAGTCAGCCAATGGTCCTGTCCCTTTAGCTCCTCTAACTCCATTTCAACCGGTTGAAACATTAAATCCTGTCGAAGTTCAATCTGTGGAGGTGCCTTCATCGTCTGCAATAGAAACCAGTCCTGAATTAGAAGTCCTGGAGTCCATACCGGTTAGTGATATGGACACATCATATTTAATCTCAGAACAACAATCGCCAGGTTCAGGTCCTGAATCAATTTCTTTAGAAGAAGAAAACTATAATCCTCCAGACCATCATGAAGTGGAGATTATGGGATCTACACCACCTGCACAGCCCACCACCGGCACTGATGGGAACCATGACTGGAGTCAAAATTCACAGGGTGGTCACCACACTGGAGGAAATCAGCTACTAAGCATGAACTTAAACGCAAACCAGGCCAACTTTACTACCTCAAACAATGTCAATATGCATGTTACCTCCGACGGCGGCAGTACTTCAAATACACATTACTTTGGTTCCAGAGTCAACTCGAAACCTCACCACCAACACCATTTAGGACAGACTCATAATGGAATCACTAATTATGTGATTAAGTTTTAATAAAACATGGACAACTAATTAACTCTTAACTCCCTAAGAGTTGAGGTCTCTGGTGATTCACAGACAAATTCGATTCACGTTTTATTCAAAATATCATTTGACAATTGTAACGTACACATATATTCCAATAATAAAACCATTGATAATAATTTGCAGAAACCATTGGAATTGGGAATTGATTTATTTAAGTGTTATATAGTTTCAGTCAATACAGTCTGATATTATAACAATAACACTGTACAGTTACCATTTTAAGTTATTATTAACAGACGCTGATTTGGTATCGTGCGTGTAGAGAAACATTTTTATTTCCGTCTCTTCATAAATTCTGCATACTTCATCCTCTTGCCTATTTTATTACCAGCAGGCCAGAATTTAGAAAGCAAGCTTGCCTGCCTCTGCCTGCTTCACTTGTTACTTTTACTTTGTCTCTGTTTTTGTTCGGCAGTCACATGAGAGTGGAGTAGGCTGTACCTTTTTGGTTAGCCGCGAGACATAGGGGAATGCACATCTTCGGAAAGGAAAGTGAATGGGAAAATATTAATAACTTGCGTTGGATTTGGATTCGATTGTTGGAATCTAATGTCCTTATAATTAATTGTTGTTCTCCTAGCATTCCATCAACGAAGTCTGTTACAAATTATTGTGGTGGTGTACAATCTTCTTTACTTTAAAAAGGGCATCTGTCTAACTAAACAACCTTTTAACTTTAACTCAATAAGGTTAGTTTTCTTGATGTTCCCTTTTCTTCCTGTCACAGTATAAGTACAATAAGCATGCGGTGCTTTCATTTAAGCTTTTCTTTCAGGAATGTTTATATGTAAAATATTATTTTCATCTTAATATCTATCTAGACTTCAACAGTGACACTTGAAGAACAGTTTCAGTAGAGTGGATTGTTACTATCAGTAAAGGTAATGGGAACTAATCACGATTCTTTAGAAGAGGCAGATCAGCCCATTAGCGGCGGTGACATGGATGATATCAATGAGATTGACAGCGATTCTACAAGCCTTAGTACGGACAGCGAAGAAGATGATGACACGGATTCAGACCTTTCTTCAGATAACGACGACGGTGTCAAGTCCTCAACATCAGCACAAGAAAATCCTCAGAACGATAAAGATGATGTCGACGAGGAAGACCCTGTTATTAAAGCCATTGTTAAGGCCAAGGAGAAGAAATCAGCTAACCATCCTCCAGATCTACTATTAGATGCGATTCCCTCCACAATATCTTTTCATCCAGTGGAGGAAAAAGTGGCATTTGGAAATTACGATGGTCAAGTTTTACTGTAATAATGAAACAATTTTGATTTTTACATTAGGTTAAGGCTTTATTTAACTTTTCATTTTGAGCATAATTTGCATTGCTGAAAAAAACTTTCCAACTTATTTGTGTAGTTACGGCTATTCAGTAGAAGAAAATACAAAGTTGGTCGAATGTCAACACAAGGACCATTCTGTTAGGGCGATCGTCTTCACGCATGGCGGGCATAAACTCATCACTGCCTACAGTGACCAAGTGATAAAGTTTTACGATGTTGAAAATGGACTTCAACTGGAGAGAACTATCAAAAACGCCACACCGTAAGTATTGTCGTAATTAGAATTATTGCACAAGTAGATTTGTTTTCACAATACAACTTTGTAACTAAAATAAAAATGATTCTAGCGCACCAGTGAGCTCACTTTACGTAATTGATGAAAACATATTCGCGACCGGTGACGATGACGGGAATGTGCTGCTGTGGGACAACCGTGCAAAAAATTCAGCCACCTCTTCCCTTCGCTTGGGAGAAGACGCTATTACCTCTATGGTGAGCAATGAGGACCGTCGTATCCTTGTGTGCACCTCCGAAGAAGGTGCCATTTACGCAGTGAAAATCCGCGGGGGGAAAGTCCAAGTAGAATCCGAGATATACGACTACGAGTTCAATTGTTCGTGCGTCTTCAAGCAAGAGTCCAAACTTGCGGTGGGAGATGGCAAGGGTGACGTGTACATTTTCAATTGGGACGAGTTTGGAAAACATTCCGATATTTGTACAGGAATAGGAAGAGGAGAAGCTATCCAGGCGATGATTCCTATAACTGAAAAAATCATTCTATGCGGGGGTGATGATGGCTTCATCAGAGCTTTCAATTTTTTCCCACAGAAGTATTTGGGCGTTGTTGGAAAAGTAGGCCACCCAGTGGAAAGGATGGATGTGTGCAACGACGGGCATTTAATTGCCTCCATTGGCGCTGATGAAACGGTCAAGTTTTGGAATGTATCATACTTTGAGAACATGACTGTCAGTGGAAAATCGTTAAAAGACACCGCGAAGGAGACTAGCAAGGGGAATAAAAGTAATCATAAGGCGAGTGGACAGAATCAGGACCTGACACGACATAATTTACCATCTTCGAGCCACCAAAATGCGACTGACTTTTTCAAGGGACTTACAGATGATTAAATCTACATACTAAGTATTATATTTTGTGTATCATTTTCACTCATTGTTACATATTAAGTTCGCATTACACGTGTTTTTTGCAAGTTACAAGAATAAGACAACTATTATTGGAAATTACGGAAATTAGCAAGAACACACGAGAATTTATTTACTTTTCCAATTTTGTTTTGTTTCGTCGTAATATATTAAGCAAAATATGTTTGTGGAATTTGAAGTTGTCTGTTTCTGTTAAAATCGTAACAATGCTGCCGCAGGATTTCTTGGGTCAAACGGGGGAGCCACAAAACTGGGAACGAGTCCTGTATGGTAGTTGTTATTATATGGGGACTGCTGCTGATGTTGCTGATATTGTTGACGCTGATGATGTTGGTAATACGCGTCTAAGTGTGCCTGAGCTGCCTTCTGCATTTGTTCCGGGTTTAAGGTATGATGATGACTAAACGGGGGTTGTGACTGTATTCCATCATCGTTCTCGGAATGACCAATAGATGTTGGGGCATAATGCATTTGCTGAGGATAAGATGGAGGAGTACTCCCAGGGATTGACTGACTGTTAAACATCTGTTGTGTTACAGGATATGAAGGTTGTCCATACGTGGAGGGAGGTGTATGCGTAGGCGGCTGATGATAATATTGAGCATGGCTATGGCTGTTGTTGTGCGCCCGATGAAAATCGTCAAGCGCACCATTCTTTAGCTGCTGTCTTTGCGGTTGTTGTGGATGTGTGTAGTTTGCATATTGTTGCTGTTGCATCAATGAATGGCGGAATTGTTCGGGATGCGGTGGTTGTCGTTCAACAGACCTCTTCTTTGATAACTCAGCGGCCGAAGTTGGATATGGCGTTCTCATTGGGCTTTGGGGAGGAATTGTGCGCTGGAAATTCCCATTGTTGAGGTTGACGCTTTGTTGTTCTTGGGGCTGCTGTATTTGTTGGTGAACCGTTGTAGACTCGGCGCTAGCCACGTTAGCAAACTTGACGGAGGGTTTGTGTACATGCATCATGGATTCTTGTTGACGTGTTTGCTGTTGAGGTTGAACGTGATGAACATGTGTTGGCGGTACTGATTCAATGTTATTCACTAATGATGGATCTGAAGCATGGCTGACTTGTTCAACAGGAAACTTTGTGCTTCCAGCAGATGCACTCACAAATCCTGATCTGGGTTTTGCCACGTTAGCACTATTGGTAACCCCAACACCAGTTTTCAATATCCCAGTCGGTTGTGACTGAACTGAGGCAGAAACTGCTTCAAGCTCGTCACCTGTATTTGCATGGCTAGATTCGTTATGGATTCCCTCTTTTTTTGAAAGTACAGTTTTCAACACTTCAGGATCTGGTAATTTCTTCTCAGCATTACTAACGGAGTAACCAGACGCCTTTGTGTTAGCAGCCCCAGTTTCCTCTTCACTACCCAAATGAGTTTCCGCACCATTTATTTCCACTGAATTTTCACCTGGCTCTCGACTTCTAGAACTTTTTCTGGTTCTGCTGTTGGAAGCAGACGACCGGTGATGCCGCAAAGCTGCGTTAAAATTTTCATCAAATTCCTGTGGCTTAAGAATGAGTTCATTCCAGTCAGGCCAATACTTTTCTTTCATTCTCTTGACGAAATCCACAAGATTTCCATACTCTGCATATAGTAATATTAATTAGTATATCATATAAATACTATTACTATTGAAATTCTTTGACTCATTTTTTATGAAATTTGAACTTATATACTCTTTAGTTGACTTTCAAATGGCGAGCCTGGCATATTCCACATGATTTGGACAAGAATGGCGAAAGCGTGACAGTCAACTAGCCCAGGGGTCTGACCTTGGAAAAATTTATGTTTGCCAAGGGCTGCCGAAATATCGTGAATTCCTTGATTAATAGTTTTGACAAACTCTGTCTTATCCAACTGGCCTATGGGATGGTATTTAGTAGCATCTTTGACCCTTTGAGATACCTCAGGAACCACTTCTTCACCTAGAGCATTCATGGCGTGAATTTTCTTCATCGATTTACCTTCGTCAAATATCCAGCGCCATATAAGTATTGCCCATGAAAAATGATTCTCCAAACTAATATCCACAAGATGTGACGCTGTCTTTCTGCTTGCTGACACATCCTTACCCTCCAGATTTACGTCAAATTTTTCAGACAGGATGCGAATACACTCTCGAAAATCGTTGCCAATTTTTTCCCCGTATGTCAAGAAAGGTGTCTCAAATTCGTTGCAAAAATTCACCTGAAATGACAAAGATTGCAAGATAACTAAACTCGCATCGACAAAACTTTGAAAATTACTTATATTTATAACTTTTTCAGAAACGCAATTTTAAATTTTTACCTCGTAAGGTATATTAGCGACCCTCAAAAAGGTTTCCAGTTTTAACGGTTCAGTAGCTATAGATGGCACAAAAAATCCCCGTGGACAGCAATGGATGACTACCTTATCTTCTACTGGTGGTCCCTCTGCCATCACCTTTTCACCTGGTAAATCAGCGTTGTTGTTAAATGATTCTTCGAGAGAGTATCTAAGAACCGATTCATTTCCGGGAACGCTCGCGGTTGAAATGACGCATTCTAGTTGGTTTCGCTCATTCAACCTCCGGAACAGATACCAGGCGGCGAAGAATACACTGGCACCACCAGCGACGTAAAAAATTCGTCGGAACGATCGCTCCTTCAAGAAGTCCGCAATGGAACCCCATGACAGCTCGTTAGGATAAGAGTTCCCAGCATCTGATGTGATTTCTCTAGGTTTTGGAACGTAAAGTGTATATCCAGATGAACCCGACATCACTCCACTTAAGTCGATGTATTAAATCTACTAAATAACAATGGATTTTGTGACAACCTAAGTCCTAAGTGAAGAGTACAAACTAATTTTTAGGATTTAATAATTTTTACTTCAAAGTCTATTCAAAACATAGTTATAGTTGGTCGAGCACAAAAATTTGATTTTAGATTTTAGGTCGTTTCAGATTATAGATTTCAGTGGACCATTCTTTACAATTGATTCAAAATGATAACCATTATAATATAATGTTTATGACAACCGACTTTCCATGACTACTTTTGCAGTGTCTAATCTAATCTCTCTCAGAAATGTGCCAGGCACTGATAAAGTTAGTGGTTGACGTTGACGTTTCTTGAATGCATTAGCGTACATACAAAGACAGAGATTGAGATGAGCTATTATTCCAACAATTATTATTATTTCACAAACGCTTTAATTTTACATACAAATATATAATATATTATTATACAACACTAAATCGTTTTCTGTAGTAGATAGTATAAGTTTCCCCTTTTGAATGTAAGTCCAAGCGGATTACAATAACTTGGATCATCACATCACATCATCAAAAACTATCGCCCATAATATATATGTTAGGAGTTATAACTTATAAATTAAGGCAAAAGTTTAACGTAAGATGAAAAATAGCTGGGTGTGTTCATTTCATCCCAAAGTCGAGATGCATTTTGAAACCACTCTTGAATATTAACTTTCTGTACAAGTTTGGCAAAACCTTCCTTGTCCTGAGCAAATGGTGCGCGGTTATACCGATTAAACTCCAGAATGGATTCCTTAAAATTGTCGAACCTATTTTAAATTTGAATATATGAATTTATTTAGAACTGCTGTTTATGATACAGGTATTTAGTTTAGTTATTTAATAGGATACACATGGCACAATGTACCTACCGATAATGTTCCATTTCATATTTCATGTTTGGGAGGATGTAATAATTTGGGTCAATCCTTGGTGTCCTTCCCGTTACTGACGTAAAGTGCTCTTGAAACTGATCATGTATTTCCGAATCATCAAGAATTTCCAAGTTAGCTTTGTTGCAAATGTAAACTGGTTCTGGATAGGAACCTTCGCCTAGCGCGGAATCCTATTCGATTTAGAATTATAATCAGATAAGCATTAATAAACGTTTTTCAATATTGTGCCAACGCCAGAACATAATTTCTTTTTTACTATAAGTACCGGTATTATTATAAGCATACCAAAGTGTGTATGATTTCTGCCGAGTTCATTAATTGGAATATATTCGGTTCAAAAACATTCTCACTGACTAACAGGATGACGTGGCTAACCGATAACACCCACCGCAACAGTCGCAAATTCCAAGTCTGAAAATAAAAACGAAAGAAAAGAAACAATGGCTTGTTGAAAACCTTTATTTATATAATATGTCACGCTAAAGCTAAATCATGCGTTAAACTTACTAAATTCGAAACTTCCAAAACGCCTTGTTGAGAAACCAATGGAATTAGCTCACTTGTAGCCGCCTGATTGAATATAGGACTCAATTCAATAAAAACGACTTGGTTTTTCGAAATGTAAATGGAAGTACTTGTTTCCTCTTCACGATTCCTTGGCGCAAAAATTTTTCTTGAGCCAAACTTGATGTCACTTCCGGCTAAATACGACAAAATCGACGATTTACCTGGATGGACGATGAAATATAATGAAAATATTTACAATTTGATATGATTTTGTAGGAAATAGCTTAAAATATCTGCATCACACATTCAAATGTATTTTATATGTAACGTTGTCTCCTTGTATTTACTTACCAACATTTGATTTTCCTATTGCAGCAACAACTAGATAATCCATGTTACCGGTATAGTTACTTGCGTCGTAATCAAAAAGCCTCCAAGGGCACATTTTCATTTTTGTGTCGATCAATGTCGTCGCGCGACCTCCGGGAAACTGGTAAGGCCCAGTTATTTTTACTTTCTGCATAATTCATGAATTAATGATTAATTATTAAACCTTTTTTTGAATATTTATCAGTTTACATTGTAGCCATCGTTCAAATTACATTCACTTCAGCACTTGGCTGCTCTCCATTCTCGTTCTTTGAAGATCTTTGCAAAATCAATGTGGGGCCCTGATTGGTGGGAGGTTTGGCTAAACTGACAATGCTTTCAGCTGCTGTAACAGGTTCATTTAAACTAGCCACATTGTTGCCACTTCCACCAACACAAACAGTTTTTGCTTCTGGTCTCTTAAGAAGAACGATGGGACCTTGTACAGGTTTATCAGCCACGTCCCGTTCCTTATCTCTCCGTTTGTCTTTCTCCTCCCTTCTTTTGACGTCGCGTTCCCGTCTCCTTGTGTCACCGTCCCCATCACCCCTGTCCTCCCGTGAGAGCACTTTTAAGGATCGTCCCGGCCCCTTATCCCTTGTTGTCATATTGGATGTGCTTAATATTAAGAAATGCACAAAATAAAAAGTTATTGTAGATGGTCTTTCATTAAGATGTGATAAGATGTAGCATATATTTAATTTTTTGACCAAAGCAAGGAGCAGGGCTATAACTTAAAGGAGACAAATAAATTATTTCCTTCAATCAGCACAGTATTATTGTGGCTTGGTTGGTTTGATACCATAAACTGTAAGGCTGTAAAAGCGTGTAACAATATCATATTCGAATTTGTAAATACTAAAATGTGAAATATACCCTGATCTGTGACCCGCAGTAATCTTTCACACAATTTGGACATGACCACTACTAACTACCAACCGACAACCAATGTTTCAAGACTGCATATATAATAATTAAATAATGACATGTCAAATCAATGTGTCAACAGAGCAGATACCGAATGAATAGACGGGTCTCACTACAACCTATAAAAAATCTAAATTGATTGAAGTATTTTGTACTAAAAGTAATTACTATTTATTATTTATCCTCACTTCTCATTGCATATCTGCTACATGCGACTTGATGCAACATGCATGCACTCACACAATTTATCCCTCAGCTGAGAGATGAAAACAAAACAAACAACGGTACTGACGCTGGCGGAGTGTCGTCCATCGTTGTCTATCCAGCACAGTTGGCGTGTTGTATGTATTTTCATAAATATTTCTTTTGAATGTGGGAGGGTGGAGGGAGCAAGTAACCCGATGATTTTCACGAATTCGGATGCAACGATGCAAGCTACCAAGTTTAGGGCGGAAATATGATGCAAGTTACTCTAATTTAAGAAACTAAAAGCTAAAACTACTTTGGAAATTTCTACTATAATATATTTGAAACCCCATTTTTACACATTCTACTTTGAAAGAGGAAGATGCTATTAGTTGTGAGTACTGGTAATTATAAGTTCCATTCTTCTTTTGTAGGTATATTTATATTATAATATTTCAATTTTAAGTATTTACAGAGCGAAACGACAAATGAGATGAGATGCCGTTATTCATATTAGTAGGGTATCTCAACAATTTGTTAATCTGAACATTTAAAAGCTTTGCAAATAATAAGATCTTCATTATCTATGTTTCCAAGATTGCTTTTACCAGGAAATGTAATCCATTTTTGTTCCGAAGTAGAAGAAACGTAAACTGTTGATTGCATGGAGCAAGAAACTCTTTGTTCAAAACGAGTTGTTTCTCCATGTAATCTACCCTTTTCGAAGAATTTTCTCAGAATTTTTGCATTGTTGTGTTGTAGTAGTGTAGCGTACCACATGTATGTAATTGATTGTTAAAGTACCTACATACATATTATTATTAGGTTAATTACACAACATATTAGTAAAAATTTGCAACAGTTTTATTAACAAAGCTTTCAATCAAAACATGCCGAGATCTGATCGAACGCCTAGTAGTATTATGCCATAGTATTATAGTGGGCAACCTGCACTAATCATCACTATCACCAT
>JAQFYG010002004.1:0-16319 GCA_034694325.1 Entomobrya corticalis
ATTTTCACCGTTAAAAATTCAAATTTTGGAGTTTTCAATAGCAATTGTGCCATCTACATCACATGACCTTTTGAATGATATGTAACACAACTTGTGTAATTGGACAACTTCTGAGATCATTCGACGCAAACGAGAGCTAAAAAAGTGCTTATCATTATATTTATATAGATGTATGCAACCGTAACGTCCAACCTAAAACGTCTTTCTGTATTTAAGTTTAAGTAAAGCTGGAATTGACTAGGACTGGTTCGGTGGTAGTTTACTACTAACTGGTTGGTGCAATCACACATGCCAAAGGCAATGAGAAAATTGTGTTTCAGCAGACAAAAAAACGAAATAAGCAAGAGGAAAGATTTTTTCAAGTCGAATGAAAAGAGAGAGAAAGAGTCATCTTGTTTCTAGATGAGTGGAATGAGAGAAAGCGAGAGACGAAACGAAGCGAAAAGAGAAGAAAAAAGAAGAAGTCTGTTGTTACTCCTACTGTTGATGACGATGATGATAATAATGATGATGGAGAAGAAGAAGATGATGGTGATAGTAATGTGATGCAAGGTACCATGATAAAATCCATTAGTTATGTTTTCCACTATTGACTATCATATCATGTATATGTCCAATATATACTTATACTTATATACTGCTAATAGCACAGAATTTCGACACTTTTTTCCATGAAAAAAGGACACGAAGAGAACGAGAGAGAGAGAGTCACCAATAATTGGATTTCTTCCGGTGGTGGCTCTACTTCTTCGTCTGTTCCGTTTCTTTCTTTCCATATATTTTTTCCATGATTGCAAGCAAAAAAGGTCTGCAGAAGGAACAGCAGTAAACTTTTTTTGTGTGTAGTAGTTAGTGCAAAGAAATAAAAAAGGAAAGAAAAAATGTATAGTGTTGGAGGGGCAGGAACAGCTTCACAATCATCAATGAGGGCAAAAACAGAAGGGACATCATCATGAACAGGATCACCACCAAGTAACAATACTTCTGGAAACAACAGTGGAGGAGACCAAGACCAACCAACTACCGTGATGATCATCATCATCTCCTTCCATTCCATTTCATCGCAGTCGTCGTCGTGACTTTAACTTTCTGATTTCTTCCGTTCTTCTCACAGTTCAGTTCATTCAGGAGAACAAAAAAGTCAAAGTTGTAAACAGAAAAAAGAAGATGAAGGGGATGCATGCAGTTGGTTATGTGTGTGTGTGTCGTATATTTTATGCGTGTGGGCTGCGTGCTGCTACGGAAATATATTATGTGTGGTATAAATATTGTCTGTCAGGATTCTTGAAAGAAATCTGAGAAAATAGAAAATTGTTCAAATAAAGAATGGAGGAATGGGATGGGAGCATAAATACCGATAAAGAAGGGCAAGGGACGATAATAATCATCTCTGTCATGATCATGTAGAATTTATTCGGATACATGATATTTTATATGCTGTCTCATATACAATTTAATACCAGCAAACGATTTGAATTCGAACTCACTCATCTTAGTTTAGTTAGCTTGACTGAATAGGGGTGTATTGAGAAACAAGTGGTCATTTACTTTATAAAAGTACATACATTTAGAATTTGTAATTTTTGTTAAAAAAATAGTCCCACACGCATACAAAACGGAAATCTATTCGTTTCCGAAAAGAGAAAATTGAAATATGACTAGTTGGTGACATCAGACAGCAATTTGTTACAGTGGGTAAAGCTGAATAGCTTTTTGGGCAGTACGTAACTGTCATTTTTTTGTACTTCCTTTCCTGATGAGGATGTTCAACTCTGCCATACACAATGGGAAATAATGTGGTTTCTTTTCAGAACGGTTATATATTATTTTGATGAATGAATGGTCATGGGTAACTATTTTGATGATTTAATACACTACAGAGTCCAGTCTTACAATAAACAGGCACAGATTACATTAACGAACCGATTGTTCAGTTTGACGCATGAAAGGAAATTGATCGAAAAGCGAAACGAGACTTTTGTAAGGCCCATTTTGTGAATAGGGTGCAGAGTGCAGTCCATCATCAAAAGACAAGCAGCACGTAACTTTACATTCCTTCATCATATTGCAATTCGATCAATGCTTATATTTTAGTTAACTAAATTCTGAGAGAATTTTTTCTTAATTTTTTGATGTTTTCTCTCATTTACTTTGTAAGTATTTCGAAGAAAGCGTTGGAAATAATTAGATGCACTTGTGCAATAGGAATTTTGGGGCACATTAACCCCTTTCTTCTTTGCAATTTAGATATGATAGGACAAAAGAATGGGGCAACGTAAAGTCTAAAAAATATTTTAGGTACAACATGCATAAGTTCTCGATACCAAACTCTTTTTCATCTGCATTGCTTTTTTATGACTGAATACCGTCTCTTGTGTTTCGGGTATATTGAAACATGAAACATGGATGATGATACGTTTAACAATCGACAAGGAATTTACTTTGTTCTAAATATTTTCCTAATCTAAAAGATTTTATCGACTGTGCCTGTGTTGATACCAGATACAGTCACCACCTCATTCCTTTTATTTATGTTATACCAAATATCTAGTCCAAATAAATGCTGGTTCTGTGTTGAGGCATAAATATGTCAAAGGTTTCTTGAAAAAAGTGAGAAACCTACCTGAAGCAGTGGAGAAACCGCTATAAATTAGTCAAAAGTTTCACGGGAAATAAGATCATTTTCTTTTGTTCTCACCATATTTTATTGACAGAAAGGGATTGTCCAGTAGAGTTTTTGTTTTCTCTATGTTGGGCTTGTACCTTTGTATGTAGGCAAGTACATACCAATCTATGAAAAAATTAGTACAGATTTGTCGTAACATATCTATTACAAATCTTCCAAGTCCCATGAAATCAAAGCACACACAAATAATATTTGTTATGTTGAATCAGTCGGGGAGTATTAAAGGTTAAACGATAAAAAAAAGTAAAGTCAATAGGGTTTCCTTCTGGAGAGAGTGCCCTCAAGCCACAAGTAACTTGAACAAACTTTATTAGTATTACTGATGTACACACAAGAGCCCTTTCTAAGGGGATATTTACCTAAATTGTAAATATTTTTTGTCAGAAAGCGGTACTTGAAAGGATACTAGCTTCGAGCACTTTATAAATGCTCATTTTTTTTTAATTCAAAATTCTTACAGTATAACTGTTAGTTTGCTTTGAGTTTAGATATTAAATATTTGTAACAAATATTCTGGCATGTTGGTATGATGAAAGTAAGAAATGTGATACCAGATTGAAAAGAAAACTTTTCGAAATCTACATTCTGATCGCCAACGTATTCAATGTCCGGAAAACTATTCGTGTGGCTTTTGTTTATCTTTTTTTCTAAACCGTCCGATATTTGGACTGCATTTTGTAATAAAATCATTTAATATGTTCCAATTTACATTTTATCTTATCTTATTGTTATCATGAACGTTATCTTAATAATATAAACTGTAAGAGCAAGTAGTTTATGAAAACAGCGAAACAATGTGCCACAAATATTTATATTTGATGGGTTACCTACCTCACTTCAATGTACAAACAAACAAGTACATAGTACACACGCATTGGAAATTGAAAACATTGTATGCAACATGATATATCCAGGAAATGATGAATACTTCAAAGCAGCGGAGTTTCGGAAGAAATTGGGTTGTCACAAAATTAGAACTAATCTTATCTATTGCTTTGGCGGTATGGACATTACTAAACGTTAACTTATCGAAAATTAAGTAGATGTTCAGCTTATAAAAATAAATATTTTGTCCCTTATTAGTTACGATTAGCAGCATCAAAAGCAGAAAGCGCTAAAATAAAGGCAAGCTAAAGAAAACGAAATGAAAATGAAACTAACCTTTCATCACATGTACAATGGCTGACTGTATGCATCCTGTAGTTAAAGACACCATAATTTGAGGTCATTCCATGAATAATAAAAGGACATCCGTCATGTTCTCGGCAACAACGATCAGTTCCCACGTGAGCACCCATGTCTTCATACCGGTCAGCAAGAGATCCATCTCCACACCATAGAGTTCCAGGCATTATTCCAACACGGAATGCCTCTCTGCGAACTCGTCTGCCAGACAGAAAAATATCAGCATTTTTAAAATCCACTCTTTAACCTTACATTTAAATAAGATTTTTCAAAGTTCTCAAGAAAGGTGAACGAATTATAGAAAAGTAACAAATGGAAATTTCTGTCTTCATTTTAGTTTATCCCTGTGAATTTGACATACGACTGCAGAATTGAATATGAACATAAAAATGTGTAGTTGTCAGCGATAGTTTAATTACTTTTTGTCTTTTAGTTGCAATCTTTACTATTCCTCACATAATTAAAAGACATGTTTAGTTTGGGTTCATGAAATGTCGAGGACAAGAAAGAATGTGCTGAAGTGGGAGGATGTTCATGCGATGGTCAGTTTTCTAGCGCATGAATTGCCAGTAGGTCTGCAGTTGTGTTGCAATATATATTACATTGTTGCTTCACTTCTGTACTTGCAAAACCATGAAAATATATGTATGCAACGCAACTAGGAACACTGATTGCGACATATTTGGTATTTGATGGGAAATTTAAGCTCAGCTCAAACATTTGAGCAATATCAGGATCTCTATATCTTCTTGTATGTCAGCAAGAATATTTTATTAATAATATAACCTACCGACATGAAATTTGTCAACGAAGCATATCTAAAGTAAATTCATGAAAAGAGGCGGAAACATATATCTTTATTACACATACCTGGAGGTCTTTTCTCTGATTTCGTCGTCATCTGCTGAAGAAATGTCTTCGACGAGATTGCTTTTGGCTTTCTTGGCGTTCTTCTTGAGTTTCCGGTGAAGTCTTCTGCACTGTCTCTGATGGGCAATCATGTCAAAAGAATGTTGAACGTCCCCAACTACTTCGTCGTTTCGGAGGATTCTGACGGTAACGTTTTGAAATGGCTCCACTCTAAAAATATAATTTGGAGTTCAGGAAAATAGTGGTTTGAAAACATGGGATTGTTAAGCAATTAAATTGGCATGATCGATGACAATGACAGCGGTAAAGATACTTACCCTTGTTCCAAGTCAAATGCATCACCCTCCGCCATTTCCAAATCTTCCAAAGCCAAATCCTCTTCCAAATATCCGGTAAAGTTATCAGACTTCAAAAAGTCTAAATGGTTTGGCGGAATTGGTAAGTTTGTTCCGGCTCTGCGGAGATCCTCTCGAAAATGATTTCTGAATTGATCAGCACTTCCCCAATCATTGATCATTTCACATTCCAAAAGTCTCAGCACTTCCTTCCTTGATGCTCGACCTTCTCCGAGTTTATAAATGAGTTGTAAAACATGAGGTCCTGATGCAATTTGACGAAGTAGTAGACCTTTTCTAAAAACATGATTAATAAAAAGCATGAGTTAAAGGTTATTGCTGTGCTTTTAACCTTTTGCCTGGACCATTCTAATAATCATAGATTGACTTTTCAAAAATATAAAATACAAATGTACTGTATAAGTTTAAACATTTGTAAAAAACATAAATGATCCTTTTATAAAAAAGGACAACAGAATAAATTGCATTTTGCATTCCAAACAATAATTGCGTTCTATTACCTCGCTGCAGGCTGTTTGCAAATATTGATCAATGCAATGACCTTCTCAAGGCTTCTTTTCATCTTTATATTGACTATCAATATATGATTAGGTAGGTATAAATTTATGATTTGCTGTTATTATTATTGTTGAGCAAGGAGCAAACTACCATTTGCAAGAAGAAAAAAGGTCTGCAACAGGTGAAAATTATATGTTGATTTGTAGCAATTATCCTGCAATCCTACCATGCAATGCATTCTTCATTCTTGTGCCGTCTTTTTAAACAAGTTTAAGAGATTATTTTTGTGAAGAAGAAGATTCCTACTTTTTATTGTGACATGATTAATGTTTAGTTATTGTATGTCTGTCTGTCTGACCAAGTATATAGGATTTGTGGTTAGATATTCTCTTGCTACAGAACGTAAGTTTGCTATTCATAATATCCTGGGTCAGATAAATATTATTATAAAAGATCAGAGAGACCATACCCAACTGTTTTTTCGGACTTGAACGGAGAAATTATATTGAGAATGATATTAATCCTGAATCCTGAGTATTGAAAACATTCAAGAACAACAACATTTGTGCATCAACAAGTGCGCTTACAAAAGATGAACGAATTGCGCAGTCCGTAGTAAAAATCCCACTTTAATATATTCGTCCTGTTCTATCATATCTGAATGTAAGCATAACTATATGAATTTATAGAACAAGACAATTTGAGTTGTTATTCAATTCTTTTGAAGACTTCTTTTTCCATCATGATCGGCGCTTAGAGGACGTAAAAGGTATAATTAATCCAAATCGTTTGAATTTTCAAACGTGATAATCTATATAATCATATGCAATTAGTGATCAAAACTGACATGCTGCTGCGCAGAATCTGTCTAGATTTGATGTTTTGGTAGCGTCGTCGCCGAAGCTGCAATAAAAACATGCTTTTAATTTCATATTTGATTATATAAATATTAGTGTTCAAAGAAGTGCTAAGGTTGTTGTGGTCGTTTTTTTCTGTGGTGTGGCATTTTGATAGAGGCAGTGGCCACAAAAGCAGCCAATCAATTAAATAATATCCATTCAGTAAACGGCACACCAAAAAATTGCTTTCACAAGTTATGCGAGGAATTGGAATCAATCTTGCATGCAAGTTTTATTAAAATATCATTAAATAATTGATAAGTTTGGTAAAAAGATTGATTGAACAGGAAACTAAACAATGTATACTGAATACCAAAGAATTTCACTACAACGGCATTTAAAAGTTGTTCTTATATTTGCTTGTGCACTTTGCTTGCATTTTTGATAGTGCAATTTTCTCAGAACATATAAAAAATCCTGCATGTTTATTATGACTTTTATGTTAGGACATTTGATGAAAAACGTCGTATATACCTGTATATGCGAAGTATATACATTGTGTTGTTGTTGTTAGTAGGCATTTCGACTACTATAATTGCTGTAATTAGTAGTCTAGGTTCCTAGGTTGAAGTATTGAGGAGAAAAAAATGGCAGTTAAACAGACGCCATGACTACATTAGCAACAGACGTCGTCCCATCTATTAAAATGTGCATCCTCAATGTCGATGCTTTATTCTAGAATCTTCTCATTTTCAATGCGTATAATATTATTCGTAAACAATAAACAGTAGTAAACAATTCTTGACTTTTATTTTCGTCAGTTTATAAAGTACATTTGCTTAATGTTGACTAGTAAAAAATAAATTGCAAATAGTCTTTAAAAGTGTAGTAGCTATGATTTTGTTTAAAAAATATAAAAGTACAATATATATTTATTGAAAGATGTTATAAAATTTACCGATTTACATGAAAATGTCCATATCAAGCAGACAATCATTTCACATTTGTCAATGTTCCGTTTTTTAAATTAAAAACAATAGATGTTATGAATAATACTCAATGCTGATATGTGTGAACTATGGACGGACCTACAAAGGTTAAAGGTTAACTGACATTTAGTAATATACACGTGATCTAGTCACATGAAAATTAGATCTTGTTGAAATACACTCCGCTGTTATAGATGGAAATATATGACAAGATAATTTACAAAATATAAAGTTTGCAAATCAAAAAACCAGATACTATACATTTAGCATTGTCCTAATTCATAACTGTATTAATTGTATTATATTATGTTCCATAATTCTGTCAGCAACGTATCAGTAGAAAAAAAAAGTTATTCTGCAACTTTGCTTTATCATCATATCAAATTTGACGGATTTTGAATACTGTGCAAATGTAAAATGTATGTCTACTAATAATTTAATACACAGAACAATATGAATTTCCTGTGCTGCCAACAAGCAACAAAAGACTTGCTCACTGTTTGCTGTGGCACATATTAAACAGATTGCCATACTTTAGAAAATGAAGTTCATTCATTCCACGTTTTTTTGTAACACTCTTGCTCCAGTTTAATGGAAGATTGCGATTAGATAGCTTATAAAAAAACGTAGTGCTGCATTATTATCATTGTGCAAAAGTATGTAGCAACCAATCGACCAATCAGTTACAATACAACTCACGCCATTCATTCCATAAACCCCAAATGCCGGTTCACTTTTTGTTGAACTACAGATATGAATGATTATAACGAATGACGAGACTAGATGTCAAAAGTTAAGTCTGTTTTTGACGAGTTTAAAAAAAATCTGTATGGAATGCAGTACCAACTCCAAGATCATTAATGTTTACATTTTGTTTGGACATTTGCCGTTTCCTGTATGCATTTTTTTAAAGCATCAAGCAGTCTGCTTCTGTTCAGTGCTCTCCTCATACAAAAAAAATTAATTTTAATATTAATGAAGCATGACTCATGACTCTTGTCATTTGACTCTGTGAACCATGAAAATACCTATGTAATATTTAATTGCTAGGCAGTAATATAATTTTGCTACATATTAATTAACACATGAAACGAAAAGGTTCATCTTTCATCTGAGAATGAAAATCGGTAAAATTATAATTAGCAAGTCATTATATACATACTTTAGGATAAGGATGGTGGACATTCATTTGCCGAATGAATGAAATTAAAATCAAATTAAAAAATCACTCGAGTAATCATTCATCATCCCACTGAAAATTATCATCAAGCATGGAATGTTTATCAACAAAAAAAACGCTCATCGTTCATTCATTTTTAATGTACTTTAGTGCCTGCACAAAGGCTGCATAGAGTAGAATACACCACCGTTTCCTGCTATGCTTCCTTGGATATGGATGCACTAGCCGTTAGCCAGCAGCTTCTACGAAGCTGCCCTGCTCAACGCTAGCATGTAGTGTACATTTGAGCCGCAGTGTGGCGCTAGCATCGAGTCCACGGCGGACGTACACATCAGCGTATATAGTATAGGATTAAAAATGTGCAAGCTGGCGTATCCCAAAATATTGGAATATTTTAAAGGCAATGTTTATGTAGCATAGGAATTGAAACAATCAAATAATGTGTCAGATTAATAAACTGTCTTTTACTGGATATTTGCGGTTATATTTCGTTTAGTCCTTGCATAGAAGAGAAGGTGATTGCCATTTGACTACTTGGTATGTAAATTTATTCAATTACCTGATTAATTAGTTAATTTTAAATAAGTAAGAAAAATGTTGATGGTTCCAATTTTATTAATTGTTCTGTAAAATTGAAAGTCATATATATATTTTATTGGTTGCTAAAATGTCTTCAACCCATTTCCAATGCATAGTTGACTTTATCAGTACCTTAATATGAAACCCATTAGCTAGCAAGAAAAACGGGGGAGTTGTACTGGAAGGCAGCTGCAAAAATTGTTACGTCTGGTTCACGAGAAGCGTTTCCTGATGAACAATGCATCACGCCACCACTGTCAATTCTGAATGAGTCAGCCACAGAAGTGCACAGACAAGAATAGTTCCGTCCGATCTTTTTCAAAGAAAATGTTAACCGAACAAGTACAACTTTAGTTCTTCGAAGCCAGTGGCATCCTCATCGTAAGTTTTAAATATGGTCTATGTGACATTATTTCAGTATTTCATATCATTGCAATGCAATACATTTTGTATCGTAGACAGAATCAGATGAAGAAGATGTATTCATAGAAACTACTAGAACTTAGAACTGCAATTTATAATACTATACTTACTTGTATTGCATATTACAATACAATATAATACTAGAGTGGTACAGAATGGTGAATGGAATCCTGGCAATAATGGCTTATACGATACGATTATATGATACCTAATACATTTACGTGTGTTTTCTCAATATATCCGTGTCTAATTCGCCAAATAATACGATCATCATCACCATCATCATTTGAAAGAATTGTATTGTAGCTTGCTTTTTGCTTCTGTTCTATGTGGACCGTCCTCCTCCTATGAATTGCATAGTTCGTTAGATTGAATTGGAGCAATGTAAAAAGGCAAGCTTGAAAGCAAGCATCATCATCACAATGAAAAAAAACTACAAGAGGAAGGGATCGACGCAAAAATTGTAAGTCTACCGTAAGCTTCTCATCATATTATCATCGTATGATGTGAATTTTTGACCAATGAGAACAGATAGTTCGACATGAGTCGACCGACGGACAAGAAGAAAATGAGTTTCAGCCGCACACTCACACTCGTACACATTCAATCCAACTTGCTACTTCTCGGAGATATTATTATTATTATTAAGTATGATGATGAAGAAGCAGTTGTATAAAAATGGCTAAAGTAAGTAGTGACTTTTCCTCCCGTCGTCATCATCATCACTGAAAAAAATTAGATATCATCTAAACGACCACAATACACAATTCTCTCAGGCACAAGCTTCGGCTTTTGAGTAAGGAATTAGTGGTGATGGTGGCGATAATGATATGACGATATGATGAAAGCTAATTGTATAAAAATATTCCACGTTTACCTTTCACATGTTCGTACACACGTTTACTACACGTAACATTATGCCAATATGATTTGCATAGGTGCTGGTTCAATTGGATTTGAATACATTTTGAGAAATACTTTTGTATCCTTGACTTGTGCAAATACTGCAAATACAACTTTTCTTTTGAACGTGTCTTCTTGATTTAATGAGTCGGTCACCTTTTTTCCTTAAATCCCAATTAAGAGTACATGTATGCATGCATGTATGCACGATTATTATACCAATGTGAACTGGAAAATTCCCGAATCATGCAAACTGGACTAAAACACGAATACCTAGATAAGTTGAAGTAATAAAAATAGGAATATACACTGCTTGTTTGTCAGCTATTCTGCTCTTGTCTTTGCTAAATTTGCATTTTTTGTACATGATGATGAGGATGAGATTTACTGAACAACTTTGCTGCACGTTGTATGAGCATGATCTTATGACAAAGATTTTTTTACCCGGCTTTTGAGAGTATCGTTGTCTAAATGGGGTTTTAAGATGACAGGGACAGAGCTGATGAACTGTCTGCTAAATTTAACTGCTTTATTATGCATCGTTCTTGAGTAAGTAAGTAGATGATGCATGGTGTCTGAGAATATTATATTTAAAAATTGTCGAGGCAGTTAAGATTCTTTGCAAGGATTAACATTGGTAAAATTTTAAATACATTTCTAAATGTTTGAAAATGTATGACATGCCATGGCTCATTAAAATTACTGCCAAAAATATAATCTATATAGATAAATGCAGTGCATTAAGATAATATGAATGTGCAAAAAAATATACTGGGAAGTAAAAGGAAGGACTTTATGAAGGAAATTAGCGTCTCGAAAAAGTAAGTAGTTTGTTATGTCATCTGAAACAGTTAAGTCATTAAGATTATTTTGTACTTTTTAGTTTTTACACTGACTGCAAATAGATGATTTTGGTATTAGTTTTGCCTTGGCAGACAGACTCTTTAACCTTTTGCGAGAAAGAACCGAAAGAAGTGAGAGATGCTTGCCGTCGGGTTAGCATAGTGCATTTTTATTTAAGCTGGAGGTAGTGGCGCAATCTCAAGCTGAGCATGAAACACTTTCAGCAACAGAAAAAAATAGTCGTCGCCAGCTTCGACCAAAATTCATGGCAAGACAAACTCGAGAAAAAAGTGCTAAATGTCAAACCATTTGATTTGTTTGTAATTCTAAAGTGCAAGAATGAATCTTTTTAGAAAGGAATACTGAGAGATTTCTGTTGTTGGAGAGTCAGCCTTGATCTAATTTATTTGTTTGGGATAGACAATTAGTTCATACAAAAAGCTTGACAAGAAAGCATAAAAAAATTTGTTCAGGAATGATGATTGATGTTTTAAAATGGTCAATTTAAATTTCAAATTATAAGGTAGTTTATCTAATAATTTAATCAATTCAGAATTGATGCAGGATTACTTTTTGGTTAACTCTGACAGAACCAGTAGCATACTAAGAACTATGTAGATACTCGTTACGTTAAATTTATATACATGCATGAATACAAGAAACTGCATTTATTGACATCTCTGACACTAATTTTTAGAATAGTTCATTCATGTTCACATACTTGCTGGATATTATCAAAACACGGAAGGGATTATAGCAATTCTATCATGTATTTGATGCCTATAATTAAGTAATTAATGATTTATTACTGTTTAATCTACTTTAATCTAACTAAAATGTTTATATTTGATAAAGAATGCGGCACGTGTCTACCAATTATTATTAATATTATTAACATTATCAGTAGTCATCAGAAAGACCTGTTCCTGTTCTATCTTCTTTCATCCATTCTAAAGATTTCTAGTGCTCATGCAATTTTCTTAGTTAACAAAACTTCGATGTTGGCATCGTAGTATATCATCGCTTGTAATTTTCCAAAAGAAATAATTGCAATGATGAGCTTTACAAAAGTGGCACATCTCTTTCCTCATATTTTTACAAAATATGTTTTTATGAACAAAAAAGTGCGATTTACTATATATTGGTGGTGTACACATTTTATTTTATGTTTAAAATGAAAGCTGTATAATTCTTACGGTGTCTCCACAGTGTCCAGTGGACACGTAAAAAAGTGGTGTGCAATTATGTGCTTAACGGGCGAAAAGATATTTTCCCATCCATCTAAAGTATATACTCAGCTCCTTTATATTCCTAATTAGCATATCCTTCATAACATTAGAAAAACGAGCGAAATAGAAGTGCGGTTGATGAGCACATGTAGAAGGTATTACGTAATCCACTTTTACTATGGAATACATTATGATTCTATCGTGGTGACGTCGTTATACTTTTGGGGGGATATACTGTAGTACCAACAATTATTTAAGAATAAAACAGAAACAAAAAAGGAGTGACATCACAATTCATTGAGAAGTGCTTGTTGTATTTTTGTGGGCTGATGATGGAGGTGAGTCAGTTTGATGATGCGATGACCAAAGGTATTATATTGTATTACGCACATAAGTACAAAATCTGAAATGACTTTGACCATTTTTGAATGATAAGACGTATTGTTATGTTTTTATGGAGAATGGATGTGCCAACAGTCACATGAATGCTGATGCACTCTCTCTGTTGTTTTAAAACAATATAATATGTAAGCAGAGACATTCGAAATTTGAAGACGCAATAAACAATATGATTGGTAGTAGCGGCATTATCTCTTTTTTCGTATTGTCATCAAAGCAACGTCGACATGAATAAGTATGATGTGCCTATTCAATTTAATTGGATGACCTGTGTATGTACAAGTGCGAAAGGACATTTTTATATTATTCTCAAATGATTTATGAGCAAACAAGTAGATTTAAAGAAGGAGAGATGGAATTAAAATTTGTGACGTGCAACTAACAAAATAATGGGCATTATATAGGTAGTGTGAGTGTGACTATAATATAGACGTGCATGAGTCAAACTGTCAAGTAATAATAAAAAATGAAATATAAAATGTAAATAAAATTGATGATGGTGCAAAATTACATAAGTATCAGGTCCTTTCAAACGGACAGAAATAAGTAATTGTTGTTGCTCCTTGAGTGTTTATGACTACTTGATTATATAATAATTTCATGTGTACTAATTTTTAGAACTGTCTTTCGATGTTTCTAGTATTTTGATAAAAAGGAATGGAAATAAGAGCGTAATTTATGAAATGGATATCCGATATCCTTATCAGAATGCTATAAAATTATGGTTAAATAATCTTTATCTCTTTTTTTTCTCACCTTACTCCAGCGTCGCTTTTCTTGGTAACAGAAGCTTCGCGAACAATTATGTCTCCAAACCGCATTCGAGTTTCACTTTCTCCATCCGGCAATGTTGCTGTCGTGATATAGTTAACCAGAGATTCTGGATGGCTGAGTGCTTCACTGCTGGGAGCAGTTAGATCATCGCTGCTGCCAGTGACAGCAATTCCGGATGAACAGAGAAGGAGAACCAGTGCACAAATACTTGGCGAAATACTCATCTTAAAAAATAGTCTTTTATAGCCAGAAAGGGAATGGGGCTATGTGACACAATACCAATGTTAAAAGATGTCACAAAAACTTAAATTGTTATTCCCTTTTTTAAGAAAAAATATAGTTTTAAAACTTTTTAAAAGTCAATCAATATATAATAGTTATATAGTTAATTTTGTATTGATATACAAAATCTTTCTAAAAAATACTTAAATTTCAAGTTTAAAAAAACAATGAACAAACCCTTCTTTAACTTTACAGACCTTCAAAATAAATGTAGATTTTAACTTTTTGTTAATAAATCACCGGTTAAATGACAATCTTTGAGTTTTTGCTTAAAAACATACACTTTAAGTTTACATCTATGAAAAAATCGTTACTTCATAAGTAAACTGTAAGCCAACAACAAGGAAATTACTTCAATGAAAAAACGGCGTGTCTGTGTATGTGTTGCTCCGTCTCAGGTCTAATGACAACTGTACAACAACATCATTGAAAAACCGGTATATATAAGCATGTTGGTGATGATGTTCTTACTCAGCTTCGGAATTCACAGAGCTCACAGAGGTCTGCTATTGAAAGCAGAGGTCTGATTTTGATGATGTTACCTATTTCCATTTATACCCTGCCTTTTTTACCACTGGCATTCGCCAAAAGAGAAGACCAAAGACCAAAAGCAAACCAAATGAGCTTTTCTTGCAATGCAAGACTCGATTGCAACGCTTCATGTTATTTTCTCCCTTTTTCCTTTGCTAGTCTGCTATATTGCTATTATTATTACGGCTTGAAAAAGAGTGCGACACCGAACTAAAATCTATTGTGCATTGTATTTATTTACACAGAATATGACTATCAGATATGAAAAAAATATTGCAGTTAGGATTTACGACGACGATTCGTTAAAAGATGCAGAGGGAAGACACACACCACAAAATTGACGAATACGAGCGACTTTAGAAATATGGCATGATATTCATTTAAGAATGAGTTAATGTGTGCAGGGATGCACATGATTTTAAAAAATGGGTAGTTATAGTTTAGTATAAGAATGTATGAATGAATGCAATGCACTAGAATTTGTGTAATTATCATTGCAAGAGTATTTTAAAGGAAGTTTTTTCACTAGTCTTCTTCGAACTTGACAGAGTACCACTGCATAAAAGAATGATTAACTTTGTGAGTAGAGGTTTGATGCAGTAATGCAGCTTGGCTATCTTTACTTTTGCATTATTCACTACTGCTCTTAAATAGACTATGTGGAATACCTCGACAAGAGAAAACTTGGACAATCCCTTTTTATAATTCCCATTGTTGTGAAACAATAGAAATGGGAAAGGGTTCAAATAAATCCGTAACCCTAAACTAGTTGGAAGCATTCGACAAGCTTTTGGAAAAGAATCGAGGAGCTGTTAGCAAAGTTATGTTTAAAATAATATGCACACAAATTTTTGATTTTGATTTTTATAGTTGTACTTAAAAATCAAAATTTACATCTGATATAAATTGCCTACCACATCATAATATTCAGTTTCTTCTAAATTCAAGGCTATGCTTATTGAATAGGTATGTAAATTATTTTAAATTGTTCCATTTCCACTGGTATACTTTTGCTTTGAAACCATGTTAGTGTCGCTTGCGTTTCTAAACGTTGCTAATCTTTGAGATGGTCTTTCAGAAAATAGATCAAACTTTCATGTGTCTACTTGCATATTTGCAGTATCTGAATAAAACAATCAAATTGACAAATTAAGTTGATATTTAGCATCCATAGTTAACTTTTCTTATATTTAATTCAAACATAAGTATAAAAATTGCGTCAGATGGCATGCAGTTGTACGCTACTGCAAGATCAAACCATGTTAGGCAGCAATACTGTAAATGCATAGTAATGTTTCATGTAAGTGAAAAGCGAAAATTTTCTTATCAAACAATACTAACCAGTTTTATTTGTCATTAGTATTCGCGAATTTGTCCATGCTCTGTTAAGTGTGCTCTACATCTCATACATACAACAAGTATTTAAAAGTAGCTTGTCAGTAGTCATTGAAGTTCAAAATAAAAAACATCTTGAATCATAAGACTACATAAAATAAGCATGTTCCTGTTGAAAAACCTCTCTTTATATGAAGAACTCACCTATACTGGCCATTTGTAAGACTTTGTCGAAGGAATCCACACTTCGTACCCTTCTTGTCGTCTATTTTTTAAATAAGTTTTTTTAACAAAAGAAAGGGTCGGCTTGTCGAGTGTTTCAACATTGCCTTTTTCTTTTGTTTTATCATAATCCGTTTGAACAAAAGAAAGGTCGAGTTTGTCGGATCGTTCCTCAGTCGGAGGTTTCCAGCCGACG
>JAQFYG010002005.1:0-16313 GCA_034694325.1 Entomobrya corticalis
TAACATGTACAACAAAATACTGAAATGAAATGCCCATAATGAAGTAAAACAATAGTTGTTGTCATCAGTATAATGTTACACTAACTAAAAGCAGTATGCATAGAGCATGGCTTGGGTGTGGTCCAACACATTATCATTGCCGAATCCCATTAGTATCACCTTTCGCTATTAATTAATATTAGTTTACTTATGGAAACTCACAGCTAGTTTACAGAATTTATGTATTTTCCTTGTAAATATAATGAAATTATCTACAGGATCTACACTTAATTACAGATATAGTGAAAGCCTTTTAGTGTTTTAAAAGGATGATTTTTGTATGCATATGATCTTTTGAATATGACATTTAATATTGATGCATATGCAGTACTGGAAAACACATCAGTGTAGGATTAGCATTAAATATCAGAATTAGAAGGAAAGGAAAGTGCAAAATTATGTATTTACACTTACTCCAGTTTTATAAATTAACGTTCATTTGTATTTCAAACGAAGAAACGACAATGCGTCAGCAACTAAATTAATGTTTACATGGTATGTGAAGATCTACCACCCGTTCTATGAATAATTACGTGTATATAATTAAAACAGAATTTACTTACCCGACGAAGTCTCTCATTGATCAGTTTTCCGTGCTCAAAAGGAACAATAGGGTTGAGGAAATCTATACCAGCGTTACAAGTCAGATTACGACCCTTTTCTCGATGCAGCGCGTTTGGATTTTCCCGAAGGATGTTGGTAAATGCTTCTTTAATTACCAACATGCCATCATACATTAGAGCTGCTGTGGCCTTTTAATTTCAGAAAACAATAATGCGAATTCTGTACACATACAACATTTTATCTCTATTTTTTGTAATTTCACTGTGGCTTCTATTTTATTACTGCTATTCAGGAGATACATAAGTAATGTAACTTTGAAGCAAAATGTATGGAAATGGAAAGACTGTTTCGTTTATCATCATCATTTCGAATAAAAATTGCCATTTCTTATATAGTAAGCGTCATTCGCTATCGTCGGCAGTATATATACGTATTCACACACATACGGGTTTCGATTCCAAATGTTACTGCCATCATTATACAATAATTGTACAAGTCGTCAATGAAGAGAACAGGCACAATGTATGTATTTATTCGTTAATAATGGTCGTTGTGTTTCCCCATTATTATTATTATTATGTACTGAGGTAACATGCCTTGATTGTAAACTTACAGATATATATCGCTTTCCCCCGCCTTCGAATTGATTGGTATCCAGTGTCGCCCATTTCGAAAGAAAGTCCTTTACAAGCTTCCGATCTGGATCAACCATTCGGAAACCGGTAATGTTCACTGCAGTGAACTCGACAACGCTCCTTTCCCAGGGCTCATCGAACGCCTACAAATAGATGTTCTTTATTGTTATTGTAGGGAAAAGGATGCATGTACGCGTCTGATCAAGTTATCAGTATAATATTAAAAAGACGAATAAAAAGCATTCACTGGGAGAAAATTGTTATTGTCCCGCAGGGGCTCGCAAGAGCCAAATCATGTTCTTTTCATCCACCTTTCCTCTTATTGGCCTTGCTTAGCAATTGAAATGTTTAGGGTAGCGTGGAGGTAATAAATGCTTACTACACATTACAAATGTCTACCATACTATAAGTCAACTATTAAGACATAATGTTATACTGAGGTAGCTACTACACATAAAACAGGAAAGGATTTTTATAGAAAATAGAAAGCAAGCGAGTAAGTAGAAAAGAGAAATAAAGAGTACCAGTCCCGCGATCAAGTAGTGATAAGTACGTCTCCCTAGATGCAGGTCGCGAACGTGACTTATGATTATGTCTTTGGCGAGGCTTGCTGGACAGTCAAGTATAATGTGTTTAGGCTGGAACCTGCGGATTAGATTAGAAGCAAAAGCATGCTGTGAACAAACACATTCAATAACTCACATAGATCAGTAGAGCACACTATAATAATATGCTTCTTCACTGGTTGTCTTTTTATGTGTAATGTGCTATACTGATTTAATGAATGAGTGCGTCGATATGAAAGTTTTTAAAAGCTAAATGCATGAATGGAGTTATCAGAGGATGAATATCACAAAGTATACTTACCTTTGTGCTACTTCGATATTCCGAATAATTGACAGAGCATCCATAACGCTGGATATTCTCTTCATAACACGGACCCGTATGGAGTCATTTTTGAAGCCCTGCTTCTCGAAAATGGATTGCAGCCTTAGTAAACCTATAAGTTGGGGCACAAATTATACGTAATAGTAATGTGTGTATTGATCTTGGGTTGCTAGAGGAGTGACCTACTAACTAAGTGATATTGCCCTTGTCTTGCCATATTACACCAACATTGTGTATCTTCATTGTAGATACAACATACATGCTATATATATGCGTATATACAATAAAGTAGAATAGAGGTAGTTCATAACTTAATCAATCAATCTTTCTAATAGAACACCTTCATTGGAGTGGAATAAGTATATCACATTTCTCCATCCGTAATGGGCTGTGATGTCCAAAATGGCTTGGTGTAAGTCTGGTCGTATCTTCGTTACAAAGTCTAGGCGGCCACTTTCCTTTGCCACAATTTCCTCCACCAGCTTCCCGATTAACCTGTCTCGATTCTCATTTTCTTCCGCGGAAGACTCTGGAGCACTGTCAAGAAGTTTTTGGAAAGTGTCGTTGATCAGAGGGGAACGAACCAGTGGGCTGAGTGTTGAGTTTTCTCCACGTGATACAAAGTCCATTGCCGAATTTAAGTTCAGACTTTGCTGGACTTGAAACTGGGATAAAGAAAACAAGTTTTTTTCTTACCAGCACAATACAACTAACAAGTCAGCAAAAATTACGTTGGCACTAAACTTTGTGAATAGCGTTTTAAACAAGTTAGCAAGTAGATAATGTATGTATATTTAACTAGTTTTGCTTTGCGTAGTTGATTCTCCTACCTTTGATACTTTTCTCGGTCTTGTTGGGAAACCGGGTGTCACAATAGGCATTTGAAAAGTATTGGCATATGAATGAAATGTTTGGAAAGACTCGGAGTTCATAGATCCCACTATCGCATAAACTCCACGAAAGAACTGATTGCATACTTTTGATCATTGATGAAAATGGAGTAGGAAATGATGATAAATTGACGCATTTGTCCAGGAGAAAGGATTCAAACAAAAAGTAGAAAACGATGTTAGCATATTTATAAATTGTACTGACTTTTTTATGAAGAGAAAAAAGTTTGACGTGCGCTTTCTATTTTGCTATTATATTAGGTAGGCATGAATAATACGAGTTTTTACATCAGAGCACGATCATCCATCTACCAATAATCAAGTCTCTCAAGTAAAAAGTTAAACAGTAAAAAAGAAGAGAAAAAGGTGAAAATTACTAAGTTTAGAAAGTTTGAAAGCATCTGCAGTGTTGATGGTATCCACGTATGCGTTGAAGGCAAATTTATCCCTTGGAAGTGAGCTAATGTTGAGAGGTGTAAAAGTTGTTAGAGCGTACGCAAAGGCTGACTGGATTTCCGCAGATCCCTGTTCAAATACTACACCTGAAAAATAAACACACACAAGGTATATAACCAACAAGAGAATAGAGTAAGTTACGCATTTGCATTTTACAGCTTTCACTTGAGAGAAAGTGAAACATAGACCTCACGCGATAGAAGCGGTAATGCAGATCATTTGTCTTTTCAAGGAGTCTACGGGAGAATATCCTGAAAAAGGTAGACCAAACCGTTTTTTCTCTCTATTCTTCACCTTTTTTGGTTAGTTCTATACTTTTGGGATTCTAAAAGAAAGCACACACGCTGTTTAGGGAAAAACCTTTTATATGTACAAACTGTTGGGTTCTGCTCATTCAAAAGATGGAAAAAATCCTTCAATCTCATAAAACCACTAACCCTTTTGTTTACTCATATTTGAGTAAAGCAGCACCAAGCAGGTTTTAAAAATACGCTAGTTTAGATGGAGGGACATGAAAAAACTTAAAACAAACATGTGTACAGATAAATGTTGTGTGTTTGTGTGTGTCCCTTGTTTGCTTTCATGCGCTGCATAATATTAAGTAACTCTTTTTTCTCCACACAACATAAAATCTGTATCTTTACCTATTTAAAGTTTGTCATATATATCAAGGAGTTCTTATAATGGTATATTATGTATCTGGAATAAAAAACAATTCTAGAAAAGTTTGCTTAGTATGAATGTAGAGGAGGAAAAGGCTGCCTACTTTCAAGGAGTTTAGGGTTTCCTGATCTGATACAAACAAACTTCTTTTTTTTGGAGTCGAGTGGTACGAATAAGAGCTGAAGACAAAAGTGATGGCATGTGCAAACAAAGGCACATAATATTTCCTTAGAAGGAACACTTATTGTGCTCCGCACATGCTACAGTACACATCGTGCAATTTTTACAAGTCTTTTTGCTTATATTCTGCCAAAGAAAGGATTACTACATCTCAGCTAAAATGTTTGCAAACAAACCAAAACCAACCAAGTGGAGAAGAAAAGTAGTTATTTTCCGAGTAGAATACAACGACATATTTTTTTATCTTTAGAAGTGTACATAGTACATATAACATTATTATGTAGCTAGTAGTCTGTTTTATATGTAAATACTCTTGACTCCCCGAAATGTATAAGAACCCTTTAGAAAAACCTCGATAGAAGTTATTAGAGACGCTTTTGAGGAAGGCTTGAAAGGATTTTATGTACACAACAATCATAAGAAAGCACATAGAATAATAACCTTATTCAATTCACCAGTGTTTCTTCAAGAGAGCTAACGAAAGGACATCGGAGAAAAAAAGTGAAAGCAAATATTTACATACAAATTGCGAGCAAACCTAGTGGGATGTTTCCAGCTTCAGCACCACTCAGAAGTCGATTATGGGACAAATGAAGAAGCAGCAACAAGTTCAATAAAAATGCCACAGATTTATGCGATAGGTAGCCTCCTGTTCGCTTGAAGCTACACCTCCCCTCTTCGGTTGATGATCTACCACCGCCCGTTCTTGTGCAATTACTTTTTCGAGATGTTGGCGATCTGATGGAAAATAATGACTTAGAAGGTGGTTCACGAGAAGATGGTAACGATGATTTTTCTACCGTTGTTTCCGCCATTCTCGGCTCATTATGTTCAAAATCAACGTGGGTTGGTCCTACGGCCACTGTTACTACTCCTAATCCTTTTTCGTCTAATAAACCATGAATATAGGATCTTCTCTCCTGTTCCTTAGGATGTGCCGGATTTTTTCGACAGCAATTTCTTGCAGTCACCAAGCCATAACCATCTGGAAGAACGTCTACCTCATTATTTGTGATTTTAACTTTATTATTATTATTACTAGCATAGCAGATAGTGGAAGAAGGAGGACTACTTCCTCTCACAAAACTCTTTTCACTGCTACTACAACTTCTACTATCGTCCCTAGAATCCAGATGAAAATCTTTTTCACTTTCAGAGTTGTTATCACAATGTGTGCTAAGTTTATTGGTGGCAGGCCTAACGAGAGGGGAAAGCAATGTATTTTCCGAGAGAATCTCACAATTTTTAGTTTCGTTTGCTACTACTACTGGGGAACTCGAAGAGGTAAAGCAATTTTTCCCGATAGAATGATGCCAATGATAATGATTTACTTCCGTAATAGGAATGGAAGTAGTGGAAACAAGATTCATTCTTCTTGTTGTAGAACTCCTCAAAGCTCTTCTTCCCCCACCACCACCACCACTGCTGGCTTCATTCAAGAGGAAAGCGACGTTCTGCTCGAAAAAAATATTGCTAGTTTTTCTAGCTCCATCCTTATCATTCAGCTTATGATTAGGGATTGTGCCTTTATCATTGCCATTACTAACAGTAGGAGTAGCACATCTTGAATTAAGTTTCTGTTGCTCCTTCCTCTCTTTCTTTGTTCCTTGAGGCTTCCTCCGAACCACTTCTAACTCTTCTTCTCCATACAAATCATTTAGTAAACTACTAGTTCTCTTCTCGTCGCAATAGTCCCTGTGCTGTTGTTGCTTCAGGCCATTGTGAAAACTTTGGCCATGATCATGCTGATGTTGTTGTTGCACCCATGTTAACTCCTTCATTGTGCCTCTGTCTCCTCTTCTGCTGTTGTTGGTGAGTGCTGGGATGAGCTGAATATTATAGAAAAACAGAGCGTCTGAATATTAAATTATATCAAACACTTTCTCTAGTAAGTCTGTATGTATATACGCCTGAAAAAATACTAACCAACAATAAATGCGCCTTGTCTAGACTATGAATGGTTCTAACGACAATGGAAAACTGAGTTTTTGTGTATGTACATCAGTTTAACGTGCATTATTCTCTATTCTGTGGTGATGTAATAACGGATGGAGATGATGAAACTTTTATGCACGACTTTGATTTACTTTCATCTTTCTTCCTTCCTCTTCACTTCAGTTTCCTTTTCTATTCTCACCGTCCCTATATAATAGCCACATCCAACCTTATTATTTTTCAGTTTTCCGTAGTCTTTTATTGCATCCATTCTCTAATATCGTATACATGATATGTGCGTGCGTGTATGTATGCATACATTAAATAAGGCTTGCAGCAGCATCGAACCCAGTGAAAGATGTTACTGTATCAGTTCTACTCGTTGAAAGTTGTAAATTTTCATTATTCCAAAACTTTGTATACTACAATGAGATGAAAATTAAGTAAGTAGTAGTAAAAGTTTAAAAGGTGAGCCCTATGGAAGAAAAGTAGCAAGTTTATTATTACTGCTTCTGCTCTAGGTCCAGTTTTGCATAACAGTCATAATCATTCCGAAAAACGCTATAATAAATGTTTAGTTACTTTTACTGTTTTATGTCCATATACTCGTAAGTAACACAAGAATATAATGTGCATACATATACCGTATACTTCCATTCACTCTTTTCGAGAAAATAAATTTTAATCTTTCCTCAATATATTATTCAGTGTCCCTCTGCGTATGTGAATCTATTCAAGATTCAATTTTTTCCCTATTTGGATAAGTACTTCCTGAATAGGTAAGTAGCCACTACTGCTGCTTTTATATTCGCCAGTGAAACATTTTTAGCATGTTAGTAATTTAGTGTTTGAAGATAAAAAGCTCTTAAGAGAAGGGAAAAGCATCTGGGAAAAGTTGTGTTTTGTGTAATTCAGACAAAAGTAAAAATTGGTGGGCTTGATTTCATGTTGTTGGACAAAAAGCTACCGTTGCCGTTATAACTATAAAGGCAAACTTATATTTAATGTATGCGACTATAAGTACATTTTCCTGCATATTTTCTCCATAAATTTGTTACATTTGGTAAATACATAAAAAGACATATAGTATGTATGAAAACAAGTAGTATATAGGCAATTACTCTATTGCGCTAATCAGCCCGATGTCAGTTTGCAAGAGGTTCATCTAAGTCAAGAACCAAAACAACCAACAAGTATCTTTTGTCTTACCTGCTCATGTGAAGTTTCCTTTTCCCCTTTGTCTGCCACAATATTCCTCTGCTAAAGATGCTCTTCTTTCCTCTCTTTAACACTTTGATAATGCGTGAAAAATAGCTAGGGGAAAGATATCATGAAAATCTTGTTTTTCGTCTTGTATTAGTACTTGTTTGTTCTTTCTCCTCGTTTATTTCTTATTCTTTTTGTTTATGCAGTATTCATGTTTGTTTAATGTTCATACATACGGAATGGAATGGTGATGGTAGCAAAGTCTATCTTGTTATGTGCTAAGTGAAAGCCACATAATAGAAGATGCCTGGAGGGAAGAAGAAAAATAGATTGGTGGATATAAATTGTATTGTCACAGCCGACACAAATATTCGACGTCTCTGCGTTTACTATAAATGTATGTAACTGGAAGAATTTCAGATCTGCTGAGTGTTGTATTTATAGGTATGTAGCAAAAACGTTAGAAGAACAAGAAGAACATGCAGTTACAGAAGTAGGAAAAGGAACCATAAATTCTTGTCGTCTTGTTCTTGTTCCCTCGTAAGTCAGAAAAACATTTGGTCTTAGTTACTTCAGATATTTGCTAGGAAAGAAGATAATGATGATATCGGTTTATAAACATATATCTGTGTCTGCGATGTAAATGGTTGGTTAGGTTGTGGTTTTTGGTGTTGGTTTTGGCATCGGTGGTATCGGTGTCAATGATTGCTTAGTTAGTAGGGATGTACAAGACAATCGTGTTCTCTTTCGTAGTCGAGTTTACTAGACTGCAGACAAAGGAACTCACAATAAAATAGTAGCAATACAACTGTCAAGAAGTACGAGAGACTAAAGAAAACACATTTCTGCACAGAGTTTGGTTTATTTGGGTAAATTGATATCTTGTTTTGTTGCCTACAACTAGTAAAGTCCTCCTTCCTTCCTTTTCCCTTCTCTTCTTCAAGATTTATTTCTTTACAGAAAAGTTATGAATGCTCCTCAGGGACATTACTTGGGACCAACTGCGGCTTTCTGATGGCAGCTAAACAATTTACGATGGGTTCACACAAAAAACTGAACCACTGGCTTCACACATAAAGTTAAAGTAGGGTGAAAAAAGTAGCCGCAGTAGTAAAACAACAATAAATACACAAATAGATGATATTTATAATATTTATAAGAACATGGTTATCTATAATCGTTTTTAGAATTTACTTTTAAGCTAAATCCCACGACAATATCTTTGTACATACATTTACAACAATAGGAGTAACAAGAAGGAAAGTTCCGGTGAGTATATTGTTATTTTATCAGTTCTGTTGTTATTTTCAAAACGACAGTCGGGAAAAACACATGAATGCACAAAACAAAAGGACGACGACAGCTAGAGTTTTACAGGAATTAAGTTGACTTACATAAAGATACTATGCAGAAGCACGACATAACACACGGCTAGTCAAATAAACCAGAACGCAGCACCGAACGGCTTTCTCTTTGTTGGCTTTCCTCGGCTAACTCCAGAAACGTGCGTCTGTTTTGGCAGGAACTCTCAGCGGTACTGACGGGGCTTCGCGGCTACATCAACAACCAAATGCGAAAAGTAAATGCACCAAAGCTTTATACCCTGTGCTTTGTCTCACTCAACCAGTATGCATGTTCACTTGGCTTTACTCTTTTGGCTCGCCATTTATTCAGTCCGGTTGGTGTGGTGGTAAAAGTGGGCTTGTTTCATTTCATCGATGCTTTCTGTTTAATTCCACAAGGACGTCTCCATTCTAGTCTCTGCTTTTTCGCTTTACTTTCTCCTTTTTGCATGCCGTGTTTATTTCCTTCCCGGAAAACTATGAAATTGTAGCCAACTTATGAGAGCTTTTGCTGAGAATGTTGTTTATTACTATTACCACCATGCTGAAAGTGAGGATGACCACGATATAGTGACAGAATGCAGGAGACAGCTCGTTTTTAAGAACATTTCGTACATCATGTTGTAATTGTGAATACATAATCATGTTGGTAACCACTGCCCGGCTTGGCCGGATCGGGGAATCGTTATAATATCAAATCATTAATCTTTTGGTTTAAAATGCCAGTTTATTTTTTATAAGAAATAACAATGATTTGGTCAAAACAGCATTTGAAAACATTATTGGAGTCTCCAAAGAGTGTTCCATTTAAGCAGATAAGCACAACAAACACAAAGATTTAAAGTAACCCTAACCGTTTAGCATTCATAATAGTTTACTTATTATACTAGTTTAATTCAAGTTTTAGTTTTCATTCAACGGATCTGAAATACCATATTAATTTATTACGGAATGTATTAAAACGCTTTGAACTTACGACTTCATACATTTATTTCATACAATATATCATCACATATAATATATATTCACAGAGATATCAACATTCAACATGGTACAAAGTATATACTTTCTATGGAGCTTCTTGTTAAGAGATGGATGGTCCTTTAATATGGTTTTGACATTTTGGCTCACTCGTCCGTTCACCATCAGACACAGACTTTTACATTCTTTAGAAGCTTATGTGTTGACAATCGTTTGTTGTTACTGATGTAAGACAGAATACTGGAACTGCATCATGATAAATTATGTAGAATATGTTGCAAAAGAACAGCGAAATTGTAAATGCACATGGCTCCCTCACTCCTCCGTCTCCAATCATTATCATCTTTATGTAAAGTGACATTATTTTCAGGCACATTCTCCCCTTCTGTCCTCTTGATGTCCATCCTTCATGGTGATCAGTATTCCAAACTATCCAGTCCACGTAGCTACTATACATTTTTCATCATGATGCTCGTTCTTCCAGAGTTCTTCTTAAAAGCTATTATATCGTCAGTGGAAATAGATTTAATATCTAAGTAATTTATATATTCTCACAGAATACTAGTTGTGTGCTTCAGAGGGTATAAAACTGACATTGTGGCAATGAGAAAGGATTGAGTATCTTGTGAGAAGGATCTCTTGATCGTAGCACTAATGTGCTTTCTTTCTTTTCACCAGATGCATTTGCACGAGTGAGCTTAATGCCATGACTCTTGAGCCTTGCAAATCAGCACATGAATTTCAGGCGGTGGTACTATTTAGAACGAATGTGAATATTTTGCCATTAAGAAAGGATGTGTCCAACCATTCGTAATCTCATCATGAAAGGTGACAACGTTCCTCCACAAGTTCGCGTCGTATCTTGGAAATCTCAATTTTAGAGTTGTCTCTGTTTCACTCGTCAAGTTTTTGCTGCTTTCTCTACCTCTCATTTGAATGCAGAGATGTGTAATTTTACTTGATGTTTGCTAACTACGTGCAGTAAATAATATGGATCCATCTTCTTTCATTAGGACCACCAGGTATATACATTTTGAATATGATGAGTTGTACGAGAAACATTGTCTTGCACAAAATATCATCACATCGGATATTGGGCATGAATATGAGTACGTATGTGTATATCTTACATCTTGATATGAATGATGGCACATGTATTATGGTTAAGCAACATGTCATGTCGCAAACTGGTTTCACAATGATGAATCCATTAACTTGCTTCAGTTTTAATAATAGGATTTTCAGTCCCAATTTCATGAATATTTAGATAAGTATATAAGAAGACACGACACTGTTTACTCAAATTAACTAGCTACAAGCTTCCTACGATGTTGACTTTTAACTGAATTCTTTGCAAATCATATACCGTATATCCATTATCCACCATCAATCAGTAAAAGTTTGTGGTTCATCCAGGGGCAAATAAGGAAAACAAGAGAATAGTGGTCGCAGTTCTGTTGTCGTCTAGAAAAAAAGTTTCTTTTATGTACAATTCTTGAAAATGGGTTTACCTTTTCCGTGGAAAGCTGCATATCATACATAACCCAGCTTTTTTGAACCACTCTCATTCTGATCATCGTTTTCCTTCTATCCCCTTTTTACAGTCGCCGATAGCTAGTCCATCCTGTCTCTCCGTTTTACTCACACCGAATCTCCTACAGCTTCCGTTCCCAATACTTTTCCAAAAACCTAAATGCTTACCATAAAGGATCTCCGCTCACATCAAAATCATGAAGATACACAAAATATTATGATATACTATAGTGGGTTTTGTTCATTTTACTGTCGCGGCTTATAATGCAGTATTTTTCAGCAAGCACAGATACTTTTCAGTTTGTTATATTATCCCTGTATATAAACTCTATGCCCTGTTTTGTTATGGCAAAAAAGAAACCGAAAAAACAGGGTATCATATAAGTAGTAAGTGTGCCATAAGGAAAAGAATGGTAATATATTGAGCATCACTTTCCAGAGCTTAGATACTGACAGACTCTGAGGAGCAAAGGATGACACAAGTGATGCGAATGCGAACAACCAACATTCCTAAATGACATGTTGTCGTCCGCTTTCTCCCCATTTCTTTTTCACAAAGTAAGTTACACTTTTCAACTCCTACTCCTACCACCACTACTACTGGCTACTTGGTTCAGTCTGATGGATGCACAGATATGCTTGTGAGTATACAATGTAATAGCATATCCTGTTCTTTTATTATATAATATTATTATTATTAGTGCTATTTTATTGAGAATTTTATAAAGAACCGTTCTTTTTCGCCAAGCTCGATATAGTGGTTTTTTTTCAGGAGCAAGTCCAAATCTGTCCACTATAACTATTGCCCACTATAAAGACACAAATTAAATTTTTCGCCTGCTTTTTTCATCAAATGATTCCTATTATGATAGTCTTACATTTATATGGTCTGTATTTAAAAACTATTTGTTCATTCACAAAAAAGTAAAGTGAAAATATACTTAGTCTGATCTTAAGATAGGTACCTTATTGCTCTTTTTAGGCCAATGTCCACTATATAGAATAGACTTTCTCTCTACAGCAAGTAAACATCTGTTCACTCTATGTATTGTGGTTAACATGTGGAATATGTATACCGGTGGAACAGTAAGTCGAAATCTGTCCACTATATGTATGTCCGCTATATCAAGCTTCAACTGTATGTTTATAAATACTTTCCCAATATCTGCCGCATGCAGAGCTTTTTCCATTCACTTTTCTCTGACGGAATGAAAAGCTCTGTGGATGAACCATGGCGCACTATCATAAACAAACAACAACAATTGTATTCAATCCAACCTCCCATGCTTGTCTTTTGCTCGTGTGCCTCTAGGAGAAAAGTTTATGATCTCTCGTTCACTTTAGTAAACTGAAAGAAATAGTGGAAAGAGATGCAATGAAGACAATAGACATCGTAGAATGTACATGGAGAGCGGCATCAGTGATCCTTGTCTTTCTGAGGTTTTCTTGTCCGCCAAAACACATCCCTGTGCGGTGGCGTGGTGTGTATTGGGCAAGTAGTGTTTTCAAAGAAGAAAAATGTTTTATAAATATATAGGTATGCGTGCAAAGTTTAATAAAAGTTTTGTGCACATCTATCCATACAAGATTGTGTAAACAATGGCTAAACGTGCCTCAACGTCTGAAAGGAGAAGGTCGCTACTTGTCAATATTTCACTACTAGTCCTGTGATGTGATTGCCAAAACTATTCTTCAGTATTAGTTCTACGAGAAAAGCATGTTACGTATTCATCTTGAGCCCGTTGCCCCGTCGCTATTACTTACCCGTGCCTAGTAGCAAATATACCTCGTACGAAATTGCCCAACAAGGCAAGCTCACAAGCTCAATAATAATATATACGAAATGAAGACTTTCCAATAATGCCATTACTTAAAATGTTCAGCGATTTTGGATAGAGGAAAATCCCTGCTTGTCTCTATTCTCTAAACATTCATCCATAACATCGAGTACAACATTTGAATTTCATGCTTCTCTGCCTCCTCCTGCTTGAGATGAGATAGTAGATAAAGCGACACAAGAGTAAACACAATTTTGTACATCAAACACTGCCACTTGGTAGTTAGTTGGCTTTCGTAGTACTATAAATACTATATTTAGCAGTAAAAGGATATAGTACCATTACCTTTTAGTCTGAATAGTTGGCTGGTTAGTTTCTATTTATCTTTGTTCTACACACCGCATAATTCCATTTAGGGCTTTTATAGCGCCGTGTGCTACTCCATTTTCTCTACAATATCCATTCAAAGTCAGATAATGCGGGTCCAATTTCTCTCTGAGATTTCATTACAATTTTTTCCCTTTGAGTTTTGTTCCTCTCTTGCTCGTTTATTGCACCAATTTAAAAATAGCAATCATTTTTTTCTAATGACAAGACTTTAGTAAATTCAAAGTTTTTTTTTGTGTAGAATTAGCTTTGAGTACTTTTGATACTTTGCTTTTAGCATTTTTGTTGGGATTTTACTGCCGAATGATTAACCGTTTCAAAGGAACAATATAAGTTGAGAAGGAGTGCAAAAGAGACACAAAATCCCTCAGTGTTTGCTTTTGCATGAATGAATGAAAGAAGGAAAGTCATCTCTGATTTTGATACGATGATATGATGATAGTGTGAGATGCGATACGGGTGGTAGTGGTTAACTTTCACTCTTCTTTTGCTGGTGTGGTGTCTACCCTTCAAAACACGCATTTTCACTCAAAGAGCTGATGTACAGGAACGCACATGTTTATCTGGCTCTCGCTATCTACGTGAGTCTCATATTATGCCAATGAAAGACAGCAGGGTGAACTAAGAGCGATGAAGCCTACGCAATGTCGCTCTCTCATTCTGTTGTATCGGTGGTCTTGTGTACTTCTCTGCTAAAATAGCAGAATAGTTCCAGTGGCAGCATATATTTTTCATCAGCACATATAAAAGGAAGCATCTCTTCCCTATCGATCCTTTTACAGCGAAAATCTAGTTAGAACCCTTTTAGCTTACTTCCTTTTTTTTCTCTTTTGCTTATGCTCACTTCCAACACTAACTCTTTACAGCATATACAAAATTCAGCAATAAGCTAAGTCCTTCTTTTCTAAGTACAAATGCATCACCAAAAGTAATGTAACTGCTGATGTTACTTGTGATGGCGATCATGATCACCTTTTTTGTACAAATGAAGAAAATATAGAGTGTAGGCGGATACATTGCCGCTTTTTGGTTTTTCTTTCTTCAGCGAAAACTGTATGCGATTCTTGTTAAGTCTTTTTTTTCCTTCTCTTCCGTCTTAACACATTGCTTTTAGATGTAGGTATCTTTATGCCGGGGAAAACCACGAACATTTCTCCTTTGGTGGAACTTCTTTTCCTTTTCCTTTGCTTTTCTCATAAGTACTTGTGGAGCCAACCATATCAGTATTACTGTGCAATCCTCTCATTCTCTTCTTATTTTGCTTTTTGTGTAGCTTTTTCATTCCATGCTTTCTTTTCGCTGCTACTCACTCCGTTTTGTAGACACTTTTGGACTGTGGCTTTTTCCACCCACTGCTTTTCTCTCACCTTTCACTTGGGATACGCTCGTCCATGAAAACGGATTTTCTCAACTTTTCTCTTCTCCTTTCTGTCGCTGTTGTTGTTGTTGTCGTTCTCCTCTACTCATCCAATCCCTCCTCTTTCCCCTTCATTCTTCGCTACTTTACTCACTTTTCTTTCCTCATCAGCATCATCATCACTGCTCTATACCACTCACTCACTTTTTTCTGCTGAAGGCAAGAATCTAATCATGAGTTGCTTCCTGTACCATTTTCTTTTCTGCGAGAAGAAGGAAATAAAATTCAACCACACTGTATACATAAAAAGATTGCGTCCATCGTACAGACACATACATCATCATCATCAAACGCTCACAACTTTGTCTACTGAAACATTGCAGTTTCCATCATCCCTGTTTTCTTCTCTACACCTTAACCAAAGCAGGAGTGCCAGTGCCGCTGTTGCTTTATCGTTCCTTTCAGCAATGGAAGAACTGCCAATATTTTTATAACATTTATACGTTCTACCTGCTGAATATATCCTATATCATGCCAAGAATTTTATATGTCTTTTATATATGCATGTATCCTTTTTCCATCTCCTTTTCATTCCTTTTCATGTCATTTCATCTTATTGATCACAATGAGGGAAAGTGATTCGAGGAACAAATGCGAATAGAAAGTAGAAAAAGAATGAAAAGTAACATAGTTTTTGTTTAGAATGGATAGATACTCAAACATTCCATTCAATTTGGACTTACGACTTATTGACATAATAAGTGCCATCATGATTGCCGTAACAATTCTCATTTATAAAATAAATTCGCATCTCTTATTTTATCCTTTCTCAGTATTTCATGCCTTTCTTTTACACGTGATTTTCTGCCTCCCAAAATTTTATTGGATTTGAGCTGGATGAATAACAAATGCCAATCTGTTATCTTTTGAAATCACATTGATATCATTGGTCACCGAACCGGTAATTTTTCACAACGCTCATGAACAAAAAAAGAAAGGAAATTTCGTAGTACCATTTTCCATTGGTAAATTTAGAGGCACAATTTCAAACGTCAATAAACAAAATAAGACAGATGAATTTCTGCTCACTTTCAGAATGCCTGAAATGTAAATACATACACTATATTATATGCTCAATTTGTATTTTCGTATTAGCTTTCTCCTCTATTTCACCATTTTCACTTCCCTTTCAGATCATAGCAGACTCGTTTATATTTGTATGATCTGGTGTAAATATGTGGTTGGGAGTTTTTCAGAAGACGCATCGACAAAATTAAGCTCATGAGATTAAAAGATTTGAAAGGCAGATTTGGGTTGGAGTCAAGACTTGGTGGCCCCTTTTTTTATTGCAGAAATCGACGCAGAATTCCATGAAACGTCCACAGCCAAAATATGAGGTCTGTAGCTGCCTTCTAAAAAAAGTTATGGGCGGTTGAAGTTTCGAAAAACTTGGAAAAAATTTTGGTGAATTTTTTTTG
>JAQFYG010002006.1:0-16308 GCA_034694325.1 Entomobrya corticalis
TACTACTTGGTTTCAGCCAAATAAGACTTTTCCAGAGCGTAACTACCCCTTGTTATTATGCAAACTTACAAATGCATATACGAGTAGTTACGGGATATTTTTAGCCATTTCATACCTCATTCCCAGTATTCTTTTTACACAATATGTTTCTTTAAAAAATCCAAAAACAGATTGCATAATATCGCAGCAGCTTTACTCTGTTCATTTTACTTCATAAAATTCTTTTTTCATCAACATCAGCATGACCATCAAATTTGCTTAACTTCAACTTCTCCATGGAAGCATACACGAAGTAAAACAAAGAGTAATATACAAGGCTCTCTTGACTCATTCCAAACCCACGTATATAACATAGCAGGAAAACTGCAAAATAAAATCATGCATACATACATACTATTAGTAGTACCGGAGGCAATAAAAAAGGGGAAAGTAAGTAAAAGGAAGAAAGACATTGACGGCATTGAGAAAACGAAGAGATTGCGCTGCTTCTGCCGTGCTCTGTTAATACTACTACTGCAACTACTACTATATACCATTATCGTTATTGTTACTTCTCCAGTTATATCTGGAACGGACCTCGCCTGCTGGAATCGGGGCATACAATGCATAAATACTGGTGGCAGTGGTAGCAGCAGCAGAGCAGAGCATTATGTACACAAACAATCTTCCATTTATATAAACATTTGAAGAGTTGAAAAGGGGTGATGCGATAATGATGGCATATGTACGGAGCATCGTCACCACCACCAGGCCTATTTCTGTATCCGTATAAAAAATATCGTGTGTTTGTGGACTTCACCGAGAAAGCACCCAGAAGCACCACCAATATTAGAAGAGAACAGAACCTACTGGCATGAGAATCACACAAGCAAGGGGAGAAAATGCATCTATCCAGTCCATTACACTTCAATTCCAAAGTTATACGCATACCTTATAACATGGATGGCATACATCCATGGATGTCCATGTCCCATCATCATTTTCCTCCTACACACATATCACTGCTCTCCAGGCAGCAGCAATATCAGCCAGGAAAACAATGATAGCTCTGCCTATAGATTACTTATACTCAAGTATATTTTACCCTTGTGTTTCCCTCATTCCCTACTCGTGTGTGTGCATATGACTGCTGACTTGGGGCTTTCGATCATTTCATACCAGGTCAAAAATAGTTTCCATGCCAATGCCATTGCATGCCATTGCATATCATTTCATGTTTCATGTGCATGCTTGTATGATGCTATTAAAACATGAACCTTGTTAAAAATTTAATTACAACGTTAATTTGAATTTTTCTATGTTAGTTAATCTATCCAAAGAAATTTTTGAAGCTGACGCTGGCACATTCAATAAATATGATGAGAATCTTGATTTTATTATAGGTAAAATTACATGTTTGTCTTCTTCTTGCTAATTTATTAAAAGCTAACGTTTAAAGAGGAGAGGAAAGAACGCTACAAAGTAATGAGTGCAATAAAATTAATTTTCCCTGCAAATTTATGCCATTCTTGAAAATTCATATCCATGCCATACGCATACCTAAAAATGAACTTCTATTTTTAAATACATTCCTTGCTTCATGTACATGCATGTGGCATGAACCCTGAAAAATGATCAAATGCCCTAAGCTGACTATCCAGGAGGGAGAGAATTGGCAAGAAGTGAAACCACTGCAGCGCCAGGTCCAACAACAGAGGATCCAGCCAGAGTGGATGTGTGTATATGTATGACTGTCTGTCTGTATACCAGAGAGAAAGAGAGGAGTTAAAAGAGAAAACGTAGTGTTCGTACCTATGATTTTTACACAGGGAATGAAATAATATGGATGGAACTACTGCTACTGCAGATTATACAGATGGAGCGTTTCCATCATATCACTTCCATTTATTTCCTTTTGTTCAACAGCAGCACACGGGAAAGTACTAGTATTCCGATTGACGATCCACGCTATTGTGAAAAAAATGAAATGGAAAATAGGGAGAGAGCAGAGAACAGGGAGAGAGAAATGCATACAATGACGGTGTGGTGGTGGTGGTAGGGATGACGATGATGATGACGATGATGCATGCAGAGAAGCAAGAAAAAACCCTGAGCTGAGTTGCTGCTGCTGGAGCTGATTTTGAAAGCAAGATCCTCCATGCCATATAGTTAGTTAGTTAGGGCCAATGTATGCAATACATGCACGCCTGGATTGAAATATTTGAAATGCATTGCAGTAACTGTGAAAGTGGAGTTGTAGCATCAGCAGTATGGAATATGGAGTGGACCTTCCCCATCACATCACCAACAACACCAACATCGTCGTCCTCGTCATCATGATCGTCGTGATCTCCAGAAAGCAGCAGCAGCAGCAGCAGTAATAAAAAGTAAAGTGATGGTGGTGCAAGCCGTATAGTTATATGGTGGCGGTGCTACACTACACTCACTACTACACAGGGAAAGAGAGAAAAGAGAAGAATAAAGAGTACCGTGTTTATCACAATCCAGAGCTCACTTTTTCTTGTTTCTCTCCAAGAAGAAAATATTTTCCTTCGAGTAAAGTCAAGTATGAAGAAGATGAGTGAAATGAAGGAAAGTCAAAAAAAGAAAATAGGAAAGACGTCTTGTGTACGCACCTAACTAGAAGTTTTTGTTTCTCTCGACTGTTTACTACCAGCCAAATACGGTATAAAAAGTAAAGGAGTATCAGTATTTTCTCCCCTTTCTCCATCGTCTCGTATTCATCATCATCTCTTCCTTGTCCTCATCCTTGTCTCGTCATCATCATCACCAGACTAGTTACTATTGTTATTTATTTTCTATGAAATACAATATAGTGCATAAGTGAATAAATAATATCATTAGAATGACTTCGCAGAGTTCACAGGGAGGAAGTGTTACGAAAACCGATATATACTGTACGGTTGGCATGCTAGTTGCCATTATTGTATTTATATTGTGGTGGCTTCGTGTTCATGAAGAACCTATTGTTGTCATATCCAACCCTTCGGACCTGGTCCGTCGTCCTGACGGCATGTACTATCTTAAAAAACAAGAATAGTTAATCTTTACTAGTGTGGTTGGTCAAGTTATCGCATCAACGATAAGAACACTCGAAAGATTTTGACAATGTTGTTTTAAAATGCTACTGTGAGCATGCATCGTAGCGTGGAAGTATACTTTAACTGTACACTATTAGTACTTTCCTTATAGCGTGATAAAGTGAGTAGATCGTAGAATAGCGTTCAGAGGATTTTCTACAGTGGCAATGTGACGCATTGCAAGGTATTTATAGCCAATTGCAGCAACAAACGGTGACAATTAAGATATGTACACAGAAACAGATAGGTACATACGGTACGAGTGATTGCAGTTATCGATTGATTTATGCATACTACTGCAGCATGCATGTGCCTCACACTGACTGAATCACAATACTGGAAAATAGAATTGGGGACAATATTGGAATGTCAGTTATAACGGGTTAGTAAAACAACGCCTCAAAATATGCATATTATGTAGTTTTATGTTTTCTTGAGAACTGAATCTGAAGAAACGAGGACAATAATGGTAAGGAAAGTGAAACTGAAAGTTTTTTTGTCGATTAGCATCTCTTCGTGGTGATCAAAACAACTGTGAAAATGGGCACATTGAAAATGTCAGAATGTTGATAATGATCCCGTGCTGTTGTTGTTGTCGTCGTCGTCGCCGATGTAGTAGTACTACTAGTAGTGAAAATTGTCGTTGCGGTTGTTACTGTTGCAGTTTTAGTGACAGCATCATCACTGGTAAAATTAACTCTAGACTCAATGCCAAAATTAACAGTGTGCGTTTCCTTAATGTTTCTGTTGACAACAGTGAGGAATGTGCGCAGGACATCAGCCTCCAACAAATTGACAGAAAATTAGTAATAATGAGGATTAGTGGTGATGATCAGGATAATAATGTTGCTACTTTCATTAATGAGCATGGTGGCGGTGCTGGTGGTGTGGTAGACATTATCAATAGCAGCAGTGCGACACCTCCTCAACAAACACTAATAGCTCAGCGAGCAGCGCTCCAACTGTCATCGTCATCAGCATCATCGAGGCGAGAGATTGAAGAACAATTTGAACTAAAAGGAGGAATCAATACGGCTAGTTCTAATTTGCGCGACGACTATTTTAAAGAATTCTGACGGTTTTTAAAGGAAACAAAACGAAATCAAGGGTGTGCTTATTTTAATTGACGTATGATAGTGTCCAGGCGATTGACTTGTTATTATGCGATAAAAGTGTTGGTGTACGTGTAGATTAGTAAAGTAGTGTTGTTGTAGTAGTGTATATCTATCTGTAAGTAGAATTGTTTGACTGTCGGATGTTCTTAAAAGAATGAGATTCAAATGATTACCTGAATTCTGACCTGGGTGTCATACTTTGTGACGTTTTGGAAACAATGCTGCTCTGCAAATTATAAGTCAATTTGTTTATTGAGAGATTTACAATGAAACTGGAACCATTTTAATAGCTAAAACAATACGAATTGTTTGAACATACAAATACAGGATCTTTATATTGGTGTGGATAATTAGTATCCCATTTTTGTGACCAAGATGCAGAAGGAAAATCACGTAGATCATCTTCAATACGTCGGACCGTACAGGCTCGAAAAGACCCTGGGGAAGGGTCAAACTGGTAAGTATTTTACTCACATGAAACCTGCCTCGACTTTTGTATCATTGCTCTGTAATTAAATTAGGTATATCAATTAGAGTAGAAAACTGTCTACTTTTTAGTTCAATCTCGGACAGATAAAAATTATCTTTACCTTAAAGTTTGTCTGTCTACCTTACATTTTCTCGAATGAAAAGGCAGAAAAGGAAATGAAACTTACTTTTCCTTTTGTGAATTGAAAAGAAAATAGACTGGCTGCAAAGCGGAGTCTAATATGAGCATCATCAAAAGCTTTAGAGTAAACAAGAGAGAAAAAAGAATGAAATTGCTGAAACTGCAGTTCTCTCGTTTCCTGGTAAATACGCCAGCTTTGATCCAACTACGTAAACGGGAATCAAGTCATTTCATTCCTCCTAACAAGTGATTTAAGAAGCCGAGTAAAGGAAAGAGTTTGCAGAATCAAATGGAATAGTATATATAAACAAATAACAAGCAGCATATTATGCCTAACTTTAAAGGTAAGTTATTAAGAAGCAGGTAGCCTTAGACATGAAGAAAAGGAAGTATGAAGAAAGTTATATGGCGAAGATTAGAAAGGACAAATGCTCTTAAAAAGGATACTTTCATCTGGGAAAGACTGTGATTGCATTCCTGTCCTTTTATCTCTTGTTGAATCCTCTTTTTGAAAAAAGGATGAACCTTGGGACTAAAAAAATCTTAACAACAAAACCATATATGAAAATATAAATTTAGAGAGTACATAATAATATCTACGGTGAAATCAAAAGAATATAAAGTAAACTTTAAGTTTAGGATTTAGAATGCGGAATACGTAACACTTGGGTAGGTTTATATTTTTCTAGATTGTTGAGAATAATACACATAGATTTGTACGAGTGAAAAAAAGTGATACAGAAACAGGAAGATGACGACGAAGGTGATGATGATGAAAAGAAGCAAGAATGAAATCGGGGAGGAGGAACAAGAAAAAGTTGAACTTTTTTGGGGGAAGGAGAAGGAGAGAACGAAATAAAAAAAGAAAGGAAAAGAAATATACATGGAAAAAAGTTTTGCTCTCGCTTCTAGTATGATCTCTGTATGTGATCTTATTAGCTGACCTCAGCTTTTAGCCTGTTAAGGTAGTTAGTTTAGTTTTCGAGAGAGAGAGAGACTGGGGACGAACAAGGGAGAAAGTGGAAGAAGAAGAGTTTTTGATGTTGCAGCTGTTCTTCTCCCTCCGGCAACATTCCACGTAACTCGTTCAGCTCCGTCTTTATATTATTATTATTGCTGTTATATGGCTCTCTTCTCAATTCCACTTGCTCACCCACTACCATCACCACAGTGAATGGCCAGGTCACTTGAGAGTGGCTCTCTTGATGATGACGACTAGGACGAGGACGAACAAAACACCGCCAGAAAAGTAAAAGTAACAAATGTTATGGTTATTTTTTCAAGAAACCGTTAGAGTTGACGATCAAAAGATTCTGTGAAAGGAGAAGGAGGCTAAATTGCATAAGCAAACTGATGTTCATAATTAAATGATACCAGTAAAAGTAAAAGGATAATGTGTCATTTTTTGTATGCTGACAATAAATCGGTTACAAAAGAAAATAGATGAGAGGTGAGGCAACTATTGGCGTAAAATAAGTTGGCAGACGGCCCGAAGCAATTCTGAAATTACACTTGAATCTTGTTCCCCTTCACAATTACCGTTTATCTTTTCGACATCATCAGCTTTGATATAAACATAAACTCCTGCACAAAAGCGGGGGCAAAATGTATCTGAACTATACACAGTATACGTTATACCTATTAGATGTATCTATTCTTGACTGTTGTTTTCTTTTTGTGTATTCCCCGCAGGACTGGTAAAACTCGGTGTTCACTGTGTCACCGGCAAGAAAGTAGCCATTAAAATTATTAACCGAGAGAAGCTAAGCGAGTCCGTTCTTATGAAGGTAAGACGAGCATCTTTTTTTCACTTACTTAAACTTTAGTGCGACAAGTAAAATTGGAAACAATGGTTATATCTATATAATCTACGTTAACGTTTTTCTACGGTAGTTTCCATTCAAGATAATCTGCTCTCAGTGTTGAGCTGGTTTGTTTGTCATTCAGACAAGCAACAAAAACAAATGAGAAATTAGATTTACAAAACTATGACAATATATGATGACACAGTTAGTTCTTCCGTGAACGAATTTTTTGAATCAAGTAGGACTATAACCATCAGTGATAGTGTTTTATATTAATATTAAAACTATCTATAAAAGTAGCAAAATACCAATCTCAAGTTCAAGGTAAATATTTAATAAGAAATTAGAGGATTAATCGAAACAAATGAGGCATGTAGCTGACTAGTTTTCCAAATACAATCAATCACGTAGCAAACTTAAATTGACAAACTGTTATTATAAGATAGTTAAATAAATTGACAGAATGGAGAACTGATACCAAAAGCCCTCAAAATTGTCTAATGCTTTAGCTTTCAATGTTATTGTTAAACCTTTATGTAGGTATCTCAATATACAGTCATTGCAAAAAAGTGACAGGAAAGAAGTAAAAGAATTTCTTCAAAGGAAAAGTTGATCTTGTAATCCCTATCTGTCTACTCACTTGGTGCTCACTTTCCAAAAAAAACCTTCTCTTCATTCGCATCCTTAATATCCATCATACTCAACCTCTTTCTACCTACACACAACTCCACTCCTACAACGTCAACAACAAAAGCAGCAGTGCAAGAGCAAGGGATCAAGCATCAAGTGTTCCTTTCTTTCCATTTAGCTCACACACTTGACAACTTTCAGCTCGCAACAATCAAACCGAAAGAAGAAAAGTTTTATAATGATCATCACAAAAGGATAAGAATTCACCAAGAAGAGGAAAGACACTGTACCATTTACTTTATCGTTTAACGAACCAGCCAAGCTTGAAGACGAACAAAAATAGAAACTCGCCACTGCTACTGGAAAGCAACGCATCAAGACATTCGTCTACTTTCGGCTGAAAATAAGAAAAAAGAGCAATAAGAAGGATGGAATTTCATGTTGTTGTTGTTGTTGTCATTACTCAAAAGCCTAAAGCTTTATTCCAAGAAAGTTAGAGAAAGGCTTCCTCACCGTCTGGTCCGATGTGTACTCACTTTTTGATGATGAATTATGTTTTGCAAAAAAATACAAAGGAAGCAAAGCAGATGACGATGATGATAATTCCAAGAAATAATATAGCCCGTGGCTTATTCAATCCCAATTTTTTTCCCAAAATAGAAGCTCGAGGATGTGTTTGCACATAATAAGCGTGTGGAGATTGTAGCCAGTGGTTGGCAGCATTTTTGTAGCTGCTTTCCTGTGAAATGCTGATGAACAAGTACAGAAAGAGCAAAGTTTTGGCTGAGGGGAGAAATGAATGAAGTTGAAAAAGAACGGAGCAATAAATGATTCAAGTGATGGATGAGCTGCAATGAAAATAAAGCACACAAAATTCTTACGTACAGGCAAACTTTGGCAACTAAAGAGATACATAAAAATTTATATGTGTGATAGTGTACATTGTTTTTGGGAAATGTTTAGGGAAAATAAGTATATTTATTGCAAATAGCATGTATAATGTAAGTGTTCTATTTTGTTACAGGTGGAGAGGGAGATTGCTATCATGAAATTGATTGAGCATCCCCATGTCCTTGGCCTATATGACGTGTATGAAAACAAAAAATACCTGTAAGTAAAGTTTTTGCCAGAAATAAATTAAAGATTTTGTTACAATAATAATGTCATTATATTATATGCCTTTATACATATGCTTTGGAGAAAAGACAAACGAAATGATCCAGACTGTAGAAATGCTAGAAATAAATAGAAAGTGCAAGTTTGCGAAGAAAAAGAGCGAGAAGAGGCAAATGAAAATTTTATTGTTTTAAATTTTTTCCCTCTTTCACTCTCCAGGTACCTCATTCTGGAGCATGTCTCCGGTGGCGAGCTCTTTGACTACCTAGTTAAAAAGGGACGACTGACACCCAAAGAAGCTCGCAGATTCTTTCGCCAAATCATCTCTGCCCTAGACTTTTGCCACAGTCATTCCATTTGGTAAGTAGATGCTACGTGCACAAATATGTAGACTAGATATACGGGAATGAATGGGTAGACACTTATTTTTTCATGCATGTGAAATGTAAAAACTACACACATGCAGAGAGAAAGAAACGCGTTACACTTCCCTTTCCGGTGAATTATTAAGGGCGGACAGGAGCAAATTTTTTGTAGATACTACTTTTGAACAAACTTTATAAGGCTGGAATGTAATAAATTAGTAATCGGAATACGTTGCGCAAAAAATTGTAAAGATACGTTTGTGTTTGTTTACATCAATATTCACCCCCGTTCTTGTGCACCCACCTAAAGCAATAATAGTTAAAATATGAACCAGTTCTTTCTATTGACCAAATATTACATAAAATGGAGAGGTGAAAATGTATTCTAGAAAGTAAATATTGAGTGACTTGCACAATAATTTATAATATTTGATCGTATCATGCTAAAAATTATACTTTTTATACGTGATTTCAGTCATCGAGATCTGAAGCCGGAAAATTTACTCCTTGATGAAAAGAATAATATCAAGGTGGCAGATTTTGGAATGGCCTCTCTCCAGCCGGAAGGTAGTATGCTGGAGACAAGCTGTGGCAGTCCGCATTATGCTTGTCCTGAGGTGATCCGGGTAAGCAAGAAAAAATTATTTTATTCGTTACATAAATAGAATGTAGAGTAGTAGCATCTGCGCATACATAAAAAACGCTCCCTGTAAAATTTGCCTATATGTTTGTGTGCTGATAATGATTATGTCACTTTACCGTTGCTGATGACTTTCCCTGATTTAATTTGAAAATTTGAAGGGAAAACACTTTTTTGGAGTTGCTTAATCGTCTGCTTTGCTTTCGTTTTGATAGTATATCTGTAGAGTCGGGTGGTGGTGAGTTGAGGCCATTTTCATGTTGCCCGTATAAATATGCATGCCTGTTGGTGACGATACTGACGAGCTACGAGAGCTACTGTACAAGTTTATTAATTAGACATGTAAATAACGCCACGGCATAATAATTAGATTAAGCATGCCATACGAGCCCACCTTGGTTACATACTGTTTCAAGCATACCACCATGTGACCACCACCACTACTTTTTACACTAGAGAGTAAATATTTAGAAAGAAAAATCCAACAAAAACATACATCCCGTTTATTATAGAAGACTTTTAACATTCCTCTTTTCTTGACAAGTGGGCCGATTAAAAGCATCTGAGCTTGGAACATTTTGGAACTTTTGTAGTGTAGTAGTGTTTTCAGACAAGTGTGTAGTACATGAAAGTTAATAAAAATAAAATAAAAGCGAACAGGATTATTTTTTTGCGTGTGCCTACTAACAACGAGTATAAGAACGCAATATGCTTGATCCTCAAAACCTTTTCTTTGATGAACGAAAGCGCATATTCTATTTATGTGCGTACATTATCTTAGTCTTTAGACAGCCATTACAAAACTAAACTTATTAAAATAAAATGTACTGGATCATCGTCGTAACTCGTATATCGCACACACATTGGAGTATAGGAAAAGACAGGTAACGTCTGCCTGTCAGGTTGCCCGTCTGTCTTTTTTATTATTAAACGTCAAACACCTCTCCCTGGAAAGAAACATCCCTACAAAAATACCAAATGTGATACTGAAGAAGAGATAACGGTAGCACGGCAATAAATAAGAGGCTGCATGTGCGTTTGCTGGTATCTGGAAGTAAGCCTGGAGTATATATTTGCTTATAGGAGCCACCATATCGTTTTCTCATTATACCACTGTTTGTTGTTTTGTTACGCTTTTGCTATGTTTACATTTCAATATATCAATGATGATTCTGATGATACGACATTTGTTTTTTGTGAACTATACGAATAGGGAGAAAAGTACGATGGAAAGAAGGCAGACGTGTGGTCATGCGGCGTGATTCTGTACGCACTACTAGTGGGCGCTCTCCCGTTTGACGATGACAATCTGAGACAACTTCTGGAGAAAGTAAAACGAGGCGTGTTCCACATTCCACACTTTGTTCCGCCAGACTGTCAAAATTTGCTCAGGGGAATGATTGAAGTCTGTCCAGAGAAACGACTTACGGTAAGCTTACAACTTTATATCTTCACATATTATATGCGCTTCAACTTTCTTAGCATAATCCTCACAGTTGGAAATATTAGCATATTATTATTGACATGCGTACCATATGTATAAAAATGAAACTATGTATAAATAAAAATAGATTTTAATCAGAAAGAGAGAAAGGGCTTTGACCTTTTATGTCGATGTTCATAATGTTCACCCACTCTACACCATAAAACTTCTATTCATCCACAATTCCTTACAAGCAATGCAAATTTCAACAGAAGCGATGAAAAGGAGACTCCTTTGTTTTTGGTCTCAAATATTTCAAGTACGAAATCGTAAAAAGGTATTGTCTTAATAAAGCGAAAAGGTCGATTTTCAATTTTCTTCCTACACGCAAGCGATCATGTATAGAGAGTGGGAAATTATCAGAAAAAGAGAACAATGAAAGAGATATTTTTATTTTAAAATATATTTTTGTCATCTTTTGTTGGAAACTTGCCTGATATTTATCACAATTGATGACGACAAAGATGGAAATGGTGTGTGAATAGCAAAGCAGCAATGCAAATAATAAATTTCAGAGGAAAAGGTGAAACATTAGTGCTTTTGTGGTGATGGTTGGTGAAATACTTCTGTTATTACGACTACACTTGTTTCATTCAACCGTTACAAAACCAAGCAAGCACTCTCTCTCTATCTCTATTATTTCCCAGTGATTAGAGAGAAAGTGAAGACGAAAAGTGAAAGCTTTCTCTTTGTAGTTGTGTAGTAGATGGTTAGCACTCTTATGTGAGTTTCACTGAAATGATACGAGCATCATGATGATGAGGATGTATAGCATTACATTCTGTTCAACTTCACTTCACCCGCCTCTCGTACTCACGGAGCCTTCCTTTTGTTTAATCTTTCCTTCCATACTTTCGCTTCTACTTTCATTTTGTAGCCTTCTCTACTCAAAGTACGGGAGAAACTATTTTTCTTCTTAGCTTCTGGGTAGTTGTATTTTACAATGATGTTGATCAACATTATTATATGAGGACCATATACTCCACAACGATTTGGTCATCAAGTGACACTTGAAAAAAATGTTGAAAGTCAAACGCTCATGCCCTTTGCTTTTGTCAGAAAATCATCAACGAGATGGACTCATGTAATAGTACCCTCGTAATCAACATTTAGTAGTATCAGTCCTACGTACAGTGCAATGAAAAACATTTTTGTTATTTTTTTAGTGGAGATGTTTGTTTGGTTTGTTCTTCTGGGAAATGCTCGTGATGTCTGGCAACACAATAGAAGCAGCAGCAAGGAAAGAATCCTGCGAGCTGATGTGTACAATAACTACATTATCAATTTCTTATTTTAAAGCTTAAATTTTAGTCGATGATAATAAAGAAATGAGATTTTGGATTAAATTCAAGTTCATTTTTTTACTTTAAAAGGAATAAAAGTTGTGCTCACAAAACATCTATAGTATTAACTAGTATTCTTTAAGTTTTGTATTTGTACTTTTCCAAGAAACGAATTTTCAATTCCCTTTCCACTCGTTCTACTTTTTAAAAGACCATAATAATGATAAAATAAGTTTCACGCTTCCGAATACAATATCTTTATCTCTGTTTTATTTTCAAGGAAGCCCAACAAGCGGTCACATTTTCTGTTGCATTGTTTGCTGATTATTGGCAGTCAACCAAAAACGGGTTTTGCCATTTCTACTTCTTGTTCAAAAGTCAAAGTTATAAAATAAAATTCAATAACTTTCCTCGTGCTTAATATTTTTTTTCGGGACTATTGAAAGAGAGAAAAGTTTCTTTTGAAAAATTAACCCGCATATCTCCCGCCCTTTATTACTTCCTTTCAGGGATAAAATGTTTGATTTGGCTAGATGCTATATTTTGGTTATCACTTGTTTGTTGAATGCTTCTTTTTGTTTCTTCTTTTGTTTGTCGTTATTATTCATTCAAGTTTTGATGCACAGCTTTAGCTTTATTCAATCGTGGCCATATTGCAAAATATGAAGAAAATAAAGGAAAGCACTTAAGTGGTTGTTGGCAAGATTGCATAATACGTAGAGGTTTCAGCGGAAATTTACAAGTTTTGCTTTAATTATAACTTTAAACCACATTCACCATAGATTTTAAATTTTATTATAAAAAAGAGCCAAGGTTGGTACAAAAAGGGTACAAGCAAAATACAATAGAAAATTGACCTGCAAAAATAGATTTTTGGTCTCGTTAAGTCGATATAGGCTGATGTTGTGATTATGTGTGTTACATCATCTTAAAGCTTATTAAATGAGGTCTTAGGAATGCATGCATAATATATCTAATAATGTCATTGTTATGAATTATTTTATGGAGAAAATCGAAGAGGGTGTACCCTGATGTGTAAATAAAGCCCTTTGTTTGGAACGCGCATATTTCCAACCTACAACAAATTTAGCTAACTTTTCAAAATACAAAATGACGCACGGCTACCATCAACTCCGTGTTTGTTCATGCGCATATGTGGAAGATGTTGACAAACGAAAACCTGTAAACTTCCGCTGAAACCTTCACGTATGATTCAATGCAGTGTTTGCGACTTGCATAGCCATTAAAACGACGCCAGTGCAGGGATTTTTAATGGCATTGAAGCAGGGATGAAATAAAATTCACAACAGTTGGACGGTTTTATTTTGAATCTTAGTATCATCCATAGATACTCATTCTATTAATATAGTAACTATGTGTCAAATGGTATATTATGTGGAAAACATACTGTTAGTTTGTATCTGCAAATGACATGAACTGAAAAAGTTCTGAGAGTGAATAAACTGAAGAAAATTGCTCCTTCCAGCACAAAGGAAAATGACAGCTTGAATTTTAAAACATATTTTTACGTTTTTTCATTAGAATTACGTAATCATATGCAGCTGTCACAGCATATTCTTATTCATGCATTTAAAGCTATCAGATAATTTCTTTTCACATGCAAGCATGAAAGGAAACAGTAACTAAAGAAAACAATCTGATTTTCCTTTCAACTGTGCGTATGTATCGTTTTGTAAACTGAGTTTCGTATCTGAGTTGTTTTCCTGTAAAATCCTTTTGCTTTCACTCGTGCGTGCACCTATTTTTATTGTTCAAATTATATAGCTAGTGGTAAGTGTGTTTAGATGAAAATGCGTTCATTTCCTTCCGAATTACAATAAGGAGGTATTTTTCTCATCCAGGAGCTTTCTTCAAAACACTACTCCCACCACCACCACCTTCACCTCCACCACAAGTCTGTTTGCAACCGTAACCAAGACTGAAAAAAATAAGGAAAGAAATATTTTTTTAATATCCTTTTTTGTTGTTGTAGTTAGTGGTGGTGGTGGTGCGTGCGTGCTCTTCATTCATGGGATACGTGCTAACCTAAAAAAGGAAGGACACATTATCTCTGTCCATCATCTTACTCTAGCTATTTTTCTCAGTTTGCTTTTCTGAGAATAAGACAGGGAAAAGTATAAAGTTCATCTTGTTACTTTTCCTTCTTCTGTTTCATCATTTTCACTTTCTACGTTAAACGTTGGTCGCTGGTGGATTTTGTTTTGAGACAGATCACAACACAAAAGCATTACATACCAAACATAAGCTTTATCGTTTTCTTAAAAAAGGATTTTTCCACTTTATTCATTCTTCTTGTCAATGTTTACGAACCGATTTTCTCATTTCAAGTAGAGTAGAGAAGTAACAAAACAAGCAGATAGGCATACATGGACATACACACAAACTCGAGAAATATTTAAGTAGAAGAAGAGTTCGTGACAGTTGAGTCGTTTTCTTGAGTTGTGGCTGTTTATTTATACACACAAAAGTAATGTAAGTGTATATACGTTTTCAATCTTGTCTACTTACTTTTAGTGGCTCTATGCACGATCAAGATTAAATCTTCTCTGCCAGCTCATGTTTTTGTTTCTTTTGTGATTCAATATAAAATCAAGAGAATGTGAAACGTGGTTTCTCCTTCGTTATCCGCATTTTTTCTTTTATCTAGTTTCTTATTTTCTTCCATAATTTAATTAAACGGAACGTCAGAACAACATTGTGCATGATTCTAGTCCTGGTGAGTATGTAAAAATAGGATAACACGGGGATAGCGTTTCAGGAGGTTTGTATTTGAATAAAGGTTTCTCGCAAAAACTCTTGGCTATTAGTGTGTATGTAGTTGTTTTTAACTTTTTAATTTTTCTAGTAATCTCCTGTGATGTGCGATGACTTGTCATTTCATTACTCATATTACTGTAGTATTTCAATGAAGACAACACCTCAACATTACCATTTCTAAATTAACATACTATTTTTAGATTGCTCACCAAAATAATAGCCAAAAGTACAATATGCTGTAAGTCCAACATTATATTTTGCACTTATTACTATTCATGTGTTTGAATCCAATGAAATTGCTGTGCCATTTAGTTGTAATTCGCCGTCAGTTTTTCTAGACACGAAACTTATGTATGTGATTTTAAACCAACAAAGACCATTGCTTTCCAGCTGTGCTTGTGTAGCTGTTTGTAATTCAGCTTCTAGTTGATGCGATTTGTTGAAAGCATCCAGTGGCGAACATTAGACGGAAATATGTACTTAAAATTGTTTCAATGCTTCATATTTTCCATTTAAAGATACTATAATCCATGCTTTATATTTGTTCCACAACAATATGCATAAGAGTAAAATAAGATTTTAAAGTGACATTTACGATACTTTCTAAGAATGGATGGTGGAACCGAGAAATCTGTCTGTCCGTCTCTGTGTACACGATATCTGGAGAAAGCTTCATCCGCTTTTTCGGAAAATTGATATACACATTCATATCTGGAAGTAAAGTTCACAAGTTTAAAACATGGAAACATATAGCAAGTAGCATATCATACGAACGGAAATTACAGGGACAACATCATCAATGCGTATTTTTGTCGTAACCCATGCCTCAATGCAGCGACATATACATCATTCGAAAAGCGACCATCCGAACGATCCCTGTTATTTCAAACTATTAACTTGCCCAAAAAAGGCATTTATTTGCACCAGTTTATCATTTATCAGAGAAAATCAATTGAATGCACATTTTTACGCAATAATTCTAAGACAAGATCATCATGGAAACGATGATGATGACGTGGTTGTTACTCTTGTTTGTTTGCTAAAGAACACTAAAGTGACAAGCTCTATGTACTTTGCACTCACCACCACTGTTGCTATTCCAATCCATTCCGTCTATTTGCATTCTCATTTTTGCTTACTTTCTTCCTTCTCCTTTCGTCCGTTTCCATTTTTCTGTGTACATTCCTTTTCCCATTTTCTCTTTCGTTTGCTTTTACCATTGAATGTATTTTATCTTCAGCCTAAAGCTTTGCCTTGCTTTTTACCCGTCTTTTTTGCTGGCCTCTTTGTTTGCCTGTGCAAAAACTGTATTTTTTTGGCTAAATGGATCAAACAATAAATCCTTCGAGACTTTGTTGGGGAGAGAGAGTTTCACGACGACTGCTAAACATGCATGTCTACTA
>JAQFYG010002007.1:0-16306 GCA_034694325.1 Entomobrya corticalis
ATATAAAGTAGTAGTGAAAGTAAAGATAGCGCGTAAAAGTATTATTGATATCTGATGTTGTGTTTCTCTTTATTACGTTTTTTTCCCTTCTTCTCAAAAGAAAATAAATATATTTAAAAAAGTTTTTGTTCGTTTTTATTGATTCCCGTCATCCCTTGACCGCATCATGTCTACTTAGTAACAAAAGCGGGGATGATTACTGTAAAAAAAAGTTTTAAAACAATATATCCTTTAAAAAAACTTCACGTCATCTCCTTACTTTTAATCCTCCATTTCCCATGAAAATAAAGATACAAAAAAAACTACTTGTTATATTCATTTTCTCTTTATATTTATTTTTAACATTCAACTTGTTTTTAACGTAAAAAGAGACTAGACGATAAGGATGATGTCGATGATGGCAAAAATGTTCAGGAATGTTTCAGATGAAAAAGTAGAGAAAACCGCGCGCCGTCGTTTATTTTGTACATGGTAAACTGTCTCTATTAAATACATAGCATTTGTTTCATCCTTTTTTAGTCCCATGAGATAAATACCACGCAAGTATAGTTCCTTTGAAGAAGACTTGAAGAGAGAGAAAAACAATTTGAATGGAGACGTGGTTTGGTGAACTGAAGGCAACGTGGGACTTTAGTGAAGGTCTCGATGTACTACAAAATGTATGCATGCATATGCATGCCCCAAAAAAAGGGACACACAGAGAGAAGAAAAGGCTCCTTTCTCCGGAAGAGAAATATAAATATATATATACACACATTCTCTATATAATGTATATATCCAAAAACATTTATATAGTTTATAGCTCCATAATAAACCATGAAACGATTACAATGACGATACTTTGGTAGCAGCTCAACGATGTACAAAAATCCTTTTAACTCAATTCTTGCCGAGTCCTTTTCAGTACTCTTTTTTTTCGGTTAAAAAACTAAAATCGTGCCAGTCTCTCCAGAAAAAAAACTAGGACTACTGGAGTGGATGTGGTGGAAGGGACGTTTTTGTAATATTTTTTCTCTCTGGAAATCTAGTTTCCAGTTTCCACACAGCAGCAGTTTCAGTTTTTGTATAGACCATACATATTATAACAAGCTGAAGTTGACTGGGACGCTCTTGCCGAGAGCCAAAAAAAACCAAAGAACGAACCACTCTATTCTTCATGCATACATAATGTGTACACAGATTATAAGAGGATGTGTCAAATATGTAGATATATAAAGAAGAAAATAAAAAATAAATAGGAATGTAAATTTTAACCATATTACACATGTATAAATGCGTGGAGCAACATCACACACACACAAAAGCATTAATTGTAAGTAGCGGAAACAAGATGATATAATTCTTCTTCTTTTTCAGTTTATTTTTTTTATTTTGGCTTAATGTCTGTCAGTCTGTCGTTTTTGGCGGGGAAGATGCCATGTATTTTTGTATTTGGAAAGTCTTTTCAATAATTACTTGCACAAATAAATTCTCTCAGAGTTTTTTGCACAGATTTATTTTTCAACCTATAAATCCTCTGACACAATTGATTTCATTAAAACCACCTTTCCGAGAAGTACTAAACCTGTGGTTATCTTTTACCTTGATTTTTCGTCCTACTCCTACTACATGGTAGTTATTTCATGCACCTTTAATCCCTATCAGTATCAAAGCCACTGCCACCACCATCACCACAGCAGACACAAAAAACTAAAGTAACCCCTAATGTTATTCTCATCCATTTTCCTTTGCAAACATTCCTTTCCTTGCAAAATTTTTGTACGAAAACGAAAAAAAAAACATTTTTTGCAAACGTATACATATATTTTGGAAAGTATTCCAGAATATCATGCATTTTATTCTCTGGTCCTGGTTCAAACACTTTTTTCCTCTCTCTCTCTTTTCCAGGAAAAGTAAAAGGACGGAAAAGTGCAATGCCAAAAAAATATTTGCCTACCTAAACCACACATGTTTGCATTTGCCAAAATACTTTGTCCTCCTCTCTACGTCTCCTCCGTCCTTTTTATAACCCACACACACACAGAGATCTTCCTTTTTTAACATCCCCACACACGTAAATAACAAGTAGAGTAGGAAGATGTCGTTAACCGTCAACGACAGAACTATGTCATCGGTCACAGTGACCAACCACCGCCACCACCAGTCAAGTAGTACTGTCTACATTTTCCCATTATAACCATCATCTTTCCTCTTCAACGCTCCCAACTCCCAATTCCACACACTGCCGTTGTCCTCGTCGCCCGTCGCCAATCCCACATTTTCCTACATACCCACTTCTTATAAAAAAATATTCAAAAATCTATATTTTAATCTAATAATAATAATAACTAAATAATAGACATATGTCTATTTCCCATGTACACAGATCTCATCCTTGTGCGTTGTGTCACCCACCATCCACCATCCATCCCCACCACCACTGCTACCGTCACCAACCACCAGGACCAGAGTGCCACGACCACCAAGCTTTTGTGTGAAATTCTCGAGTTGTTGGAGCAAACCAGCAAAAATTAAAAGTGTATGTGAATTACATATGTATTAGTCTGTTCATGTCTTTACAACAGCACGTCGTTGTCGTCGAGAGAGAAAGACTAACGAACACACACACACACTCTCTCTCTTTCTCCTATTTTCACCATTTTTTTATGTACGATCTGTATACATACCTATATAACATCCTTTGTGTTATTATGGTAGGAACTTGCAGAAAGCTCAAGCTCCAGGGAGGAGGACAGACGCCTGAAAAAAACTTGTTTCTTCCTTCTTTTCCGGACACGAGGAAGGAACGAAGCCAAGTTAATTAACCGTAGAGAGAAGCAGATTGTATGTGTGTGTGTGTTCATGTCTCTACATTTTCTGTCCATCTTCCTTTTCCCCTCTTTTATTCTCTTTTTCCCAGTTTTTTTTCACATTGCTTATGTTAAAAAGTCTAATCGTGACATGGTTCTGCTCTTTATATTTTTGTTGGAACTTGGAAGAAATAGCAGTAAAAATGAGTATACTTTCATGTAGACTTTCATCAATGTACTGATGAAGGGTTTTACTTCTACTGAAGATGGAAGATAGATTGGTATTTATTTTGCGGGTCCCTTATGCTTTTTTAGCACGGTGCATTCCTTTAGATTTTGCTATTATTGCCTTTTTTTGCTCGTTTGGTTGGTTGGTTGGTGAGCCTTTTCAAAGTGATTCGATGACAGGAGAGGAGAAAATGATGAAGGGTCAAAATGTTCACGGTTATATGGCTACGAATTGCAGATATATATATTATCCTCCCTTTTAATCGTGATGCATGACCGACAAGTAATTCAGTCAAGTCAAGACAAATCACCCTCACTGAACTAGACTGTTTCCTTGTGAGTTGTGTCTGGCTGGATAGTATATAAAATGTGTACCTTTATATTAGACTGTGTTTTTTGTTAATCTTATATGAGTACATTGAAAACACATGCATCCAAATGTACGTGTTCATGTCAATGAGCAAGTGCACTTATTACTATTTTTTATCTGGTCATCTATCTATCTGTCCATCCGTCTAATGTAATGTAAATGTGTGTTTTATTTCTATAAATATCAACCCCACTTTACGAAATGTATCTGAACGTTATTAGTATCTAGATTTTTCATTGGTATTTTTTCATATTCGTTTATTACATTCCCCAACTAATTTGATACATACAAAATATTTTCCCTGTTTTATATACTACGCAGCTTGAGCTTGACCAAGAGAACACAAGTGACTTTATAATTATATAAAAAAAATTACTAAAAATAGACTAACAAGCTTCCCATCCCATACCTCATTTCCCCCTGTGGAATGAAATCCTACAACATTATCGTGGCAGACATGCATGTAATCAATTCATCAACAAGGGAAAAGGGGAAAATGAGTTTTACTCAATCCAAAAACTTTTTTTTTATCTTATACCTACCTTCTTCCCCTATTCCTCCTCTTTCATATCATTATTATTAATATCTAAGAAATTACCGCAGAGCTGAGATACTAAAGTAACCAGTAACTGTAGAAATGAAAAAACCGTTATAAATGCAAAGAAGCACATAATGTACAACCAACAAGAGCCTCAGAGCCTGAACATAACCTCCACCTCCATCCTCCTCCACCACAGTGAACACAATATACGCATGGATGACTGATTATAAGATTTTTATATTTTCGAAACTTTTTTAAGAAGGTGCACGCACAGTGCACATTCATCCGATTTAGTTTTAAAAAATAATGAGAGAACATAAGAGCCCACCTAAAAAGAGTTGGATGGATGCATATAGAAAATTTGAGTTTTTTCAGTTGCTGTTCTACCTCTACATTTGAAAAACAAACTAACATGTATTTAGGTATAAAACGCATAATATAAAATAGAAAGTAAGTTCGAGAGTGAAAGAGGGAGAAATGAAGAGAGAGAGAGAGATTGAGGCTATGCCTGTGAAAAATACTTGGTTGTTCCTCTTTCTCTCTTGCTGCTTGTGTGAGTAAGTTGAGTTGTGTGTTTTGAGAAGGGAGAAAGGAGCAAAAAAAGAAAATCGGATTCATGCTGGCCAGATCGATCCGGCTTGTACCGTTCGTGTCAACTGGAGATTGCGCAACCTTAACTATCATGAAACTAGTTTTTTCAGGAAAAAAGTGTGTTTTTTGTTCCTTTCTCTCTCCTTTTACTCTCTTTTTTATATATATTTTCATGCTCATCTCTCTTTCTCTTTACCTCTTTTTCCTCTCTTTCACTTCATATATTTTTTTTCTATCTTACGGTTGACTATACACATGATTTTCACAGTGAAAAAAAAATCCTCTAGTATCTTGATTTTTTTTCATCATATTTTCTCTCTCTGTTGCATTCATCTTATCTTTTATCTTGAAGCAGAGTGTGTCTCATCGTCGACATTGTCTTCTTCTTCTTCTTCCTCTTGGTAATGATTATCATTTTCTATGATCATCCACCATGTGAACACAAAAATAATATAAAACAATACAGCCATAGGCAGAATATCCAAATAATACTGAACAAGAAGTAGAAGAAGATACCCACTAGACTTGTAACTTGTAACGTTGTTGTCTCAAGAAGCTTTTTTCCCCTTTTCTTACAATTTTTTTCATCATTTTCATCTTATTTCATTTTCTTCTGAAAAATTGTAACTTACTTCCAACCAACTTATTTTTTACTCTAGCTTTTTGACATTCTGTTTTGCTAGTTGGTCTTCTAATATAAAATATTTTTTATATAAAAAATGTATGAGTACAATATTTTCTTCATAGTTTCATTTTTAATATTACTTCAAGCCATAATAATATATGAATTTAGGTAGGAGAAAACAGAGGAGAGAAAGCACAATGATCTTAATGATAGCATACCACCTCCTCCTCCTCCTCCACATCTACCTCCATATCTCCTCCACACACACACACACCAAACGATAACAACAAAAGCAACAAACTAAATTTATTATGGTAAAAGTTTCAACATGTAGGTACAGATATTATCCAATATTCTATTCTTATTTTTCATATAAAATAACGCACAGTCTTGTATACAAACATACACAAAACACAATGGACTTTCTTTTCTACACGCGCGTGTTCCAACGCACATTGCATTTTAAACATTGTTTTATACCTTGAGCATAGTAAAAAGCAATAGAGAAAGTTTCGGAATAGTAAAAGCATATACGCAATTATGTGTTTGACTTTTGTGTGTATATAACTGTATATTAGTGTGTGTGTCTGTGCGTTTTTTTTCTACAAGACCACACACACCGAAAATAACAAGAGAGTTGAGAAAGTGCAGTCACCAGCACTGTTTTCTCCTCTTTTATTTTCTCTACTTTCCACTGTTTTTCTGGTTACTAGGTAGAGCTACTCCAACATTGAACACACACACAATACAAGTTCTTTTTTTCTGCTCATCTTTCTCTTTTTTTGCTTTTCCATTCTTCTGGCCCTTTCTCCATATCTGGAGGAGAATCAGATGAGAAATTTATACTGGCAGGAAGAGAAACACAGATAAAGCACCTGATTCTTACTGGTTATTTTTTTGTATCGATGAGCGAAACGAAAACGTGCTTCTTGACTGAAATTGCTTGCTTTTCTATTTTTTATTAAAAATATATACAAAAATAATATAAAATAAGCATATAAATAGCAGAAGTGTTAAGGTTATGTTATTTTTTTCAAATAGTATTATTTTATACTGGACAATATGCCTTTTTTTCTTGGGCAACAGCAGCAAAAGTTGTAAAAAAACAGAACGAGTCTTTCTCCGTCTTATTTTTCTTGTCATATATGTAGTTGTGCTATTTTCGGGGTCAGAAAACGGGGAGATGTGTAGAGAATAAAAAAAGGAAACAATTTTTGTACATTGTACCAGAAATATTTTGCAATGTTAAATAGAAAAAAAAGGTTCAAGTCTGAAGTATATGGTACTGCTTTCACACACAAAACACAAAAGTAATATGAAACAATATATTTGCAGAAAAACTGTATATTTATCTGTAAAAAGAGACGGAGACGAGTAATCATCATCATCGTCATGATCAGCACACTATCACCAGACTTTTCTTTACTTTCTTTCTTTTTTTTTACTTTGTTGTAGGTGTAGTAAAGTAGTATTGTAGTAGTGGTGGTGGTTCTAGGTTCTATACTTTTTTTTCTTATCATTATTGCTATTCTTTTGCACTTTCTTGTTTCTTTTTTTTGGCTACACACAAAAGTCGTTTCATTGAAGCTATAAGAAAGAAAGAGTGTTGACCGAAGGAAGGTAAAAAAGAAGAAGATAACCAAGAAGAGAAGGAAGGAGGAAAATCAGCTTTCTTCTTTTAGCTCTTCCTTTCTTTCTTTCCTTTCTTTTTTGCAATAAAAACTCGCTTTCACTTTTCTTGACTAAAAAAAGATTTTGGAGATAGTGATAAATAAAAAAAGACAGACTAAAAAAGAAGAAAAGATATGAGCATGAACGTGAACAAGCTGCTGTGTATAAGTGTGTGTGTGTGAGTATAATAAGTAGGATGCAACATTACAAGATATTTTTTTTTCTTCTTTGGAGCCTTGGAACTTACAGCTTTTTTGCTTCTTTGCTTGCACACTTTATTAATAAATAATAATAGGGGAAAACCATGAATGAATTGTACGTTCAAACGTTTCATCTTTTTTTTCGGCAGCGTCGGTGTAAATAGATAATCGCATGTGTATAATACACAAATATATATATAAAAAAAGTACAGCTCTATCCAGTTCACTGATCTTTTTATGAAATGATATTACGTAATACACAACTTCCATTTATTTAGCTTGAGCGAATACCAAGGAGGATGGGAAAAGAGCTTATAAAAAAATCTTTGTTATTTTCGGTGTCCGTCTGTCTGCCCACGTTATTTCCGAAGGATAAAGGTTATTAGAAGACTTTTTATTCTAGGGATTTTCTAGCCAACTCGAAAAATAAATATGTTCATTGGATAGGAGTCCAATGGGAAAAATCTCAGTTCTAAAAAAGAGAAAAAAATAAACCTAAAATACTTTTAGTGGTGATGGCAGTTTCTACTTAAGATATTTTCTTGGTGAATGGAGCGAACATGTTCTTTCTTTTCGGAGTTTACTATCAGCTTATTTTTTTGGCTATCGTTACATATTATCATGATCATCATCAAGATATTATGCTATCTGCAAAGAAGAAATCATGTACAGATAAAATAAAACTAAATTTAAGAAGACGTCTCTAAAAGTCATCATCAAACAAGATGATGACGATATGACTTTTCCAAAAATATTTTTATAAGCTTTTTTTTTATAACAAAGTATTTGAGTATCTGAAAGAAAGAAAAAAAAGTTAGCTTCTTTTAAAAGGCAACAGTCTCGAAATAAAAAAAAGACAATAATATACTTCTACAGAAAATCACGCACGCACTTTATGAATACAACTTTTTTGTGTGTACTAACATGCTGACCATATCATCTTTGAAGATGATCACGATGAAAAAAAATATAAAAAAGAGTGAGAAAAGAGGAAGAGGAAGAAAGACAGGAAGACGCAAGTAACAAGTCTACTAGAAAAAATGAAACATCTTCTTCTTTTCTTATATATATTTTTTTATTCCTTTTTAGTCTCTTCACTTTCTCCATCTCGCTTTCTCTCTCTCTAGTTCTCCACATGAAGTATTGTAAAAGGATCATGTCGTGGTCGTGGTGCGTATATTTGAGAAGAAAGTGGTTCAGTAAACTTGAAGTGAACAAAACCAGTTTCCTCTTTTATATTTTTTTTTATACTTCTTCTCCGTCTTCCTCTTTTGTATCAACACTACACAACATCCTCTAGTAGTTTGGTAGTCGTCTTAGTAGTTGTGTGTCACCATCATCACTATCATCATCATATCCTTCTGGTTAAGCGATTTTTTTTTCTTTTTCTTTTGCTGTATATATATTTTTCATCTTTCTTTTTTTGTCATGTTTAAAGGGTTAGATTGCATGTGGCTTGTGTAAACACATTTTCATGCTGAAGAAGGAGTCAAGCACTTTGGTGTTGTGTGTGCTCTTGTATACTTGTGTGTGTTACTGTATATATTTTTCTTTTTCCAGAGAGAAAAAGCACTCATTCTTTTCTTGTGAGTTGCTGCGATACGAGGAGCAAGACGACAACGATGCCAGTTGTTGATATCCTTTTTTTTCTGGAAGAAAAACAGATGATGACTGAAGGAAAAAGTGCCAAAATCGAGCGACAATTTTTTTTTCTGGGTTTCTTCTTCTTTCTTTTACTTTCCCTCCAAAAAAAACAAAACAGAGACTTTCTCTCTCTCACTCGTTCTTTCACACAATTTTCTGGATAGAATTTTTTTTATATCCCATCACTATCACGATCCATCTTACTCCGTCTCGGGGATCTATTTTTTTGAAGAGTTTATGTGTAAGATAGAATAATAGGGGGGTTTTGTTGACAATAACTTTGGTTGTGTATCTGTATATAAAAAATAAAATATATTGTGATGCAATAAAGCAAAATAAAAAAACAAGAGACATTTATTCATTTGATCGCTTTTAGCTCTCTTCCAATTTTTTACACATCGATATACAAACTAACGGCAAGAATAAAGAATGTGGGATATAAGAAGATAGAAAGAAGCGGTCCAATAATTTTTTTTCTGCCTTTTTGTTGTAAACTCAGTACGACATTTGTTGAAAGATTTTTTAAGAAAGTGGAAGAAAGAGAGAGAAAGAGAGGATTAGGACAAGAAAGTATAAAAAATAGGTATGCAGTAGCAAAAAAAGAAATATTAACCGCGAAATGACTTTTTCTTTTCGTTTTGTTCACTTTCTTTCTCAGAGTCTTTTTTCTTTCATGACTTATATTAAAGCCAGTGAAAAAAAAGACAATTTTAAAAAACTTCTCATTCTCTTTCTTCTTATCAAAGTGCTTATACCAATATAATAGTAAAAAAATATCTATAAAAATGATAACGCATTAAAAAAGTCATGCTATCATAATAATAATCATAATCGGCTTGATACCTAAGAAAAACGCATTAAATACGCCGATAAGTCAGTCATAAAAACCCAACCATTATTATTACTCTTTCCATAAGATCATCAAACTCTTTTCATAATCATCATATAACATAACCTAAACCTTTTTGCTCTCCATTTTTTATTGAAAAAAATAGATACCTATCTACACACCCAATCCATAACATTTTCTTCTTTGCATCGTTAGGTTCAATCCTCTCTTATATTTTTATCACGTCATAAAACATACGTATAGTACTTTACAGAAAAAAATGTGAAAGTAATATAACCAAATGTACCAAGAAAACTAGTAACGATAATTGTTACGATAAGTTAAAAAAAAAGAACAAAAAGAATTTGTGCAAAAAAATAGTCAAATCGAATTCTCCCAAGAATTCTACCGACTGATGCACGATAAAATGAAGAAGAGTAGATGAACGAGTTTCCAAGAAATAAAAAAAGAGAGAAAGTTGTACAATCATTCCATCATCGTCATCACAATCATCAGGATCTCTTTTCTCCTCCCGCCTACACCAAATACTCGGAGGAGCTCCATCCTATCGTATTTATTTACTTTTTTTTCCCTTGCATCATGTGTGAGAATTGAGACTTGAGAGACCTGAGAGTAAATTGAGCAGAGTGGCAATGGCACGATTTTTTTTCTCCTTCAAACTAGTACACAGTATAACAGACACAAAGAGAAAGTAAAAACATATATAACTAATTCTGTTACTCACTTCTATCGCCATCATGATCACTACTGGCACGTTTATTTTCTAAGATATTTATATATTATGATTGGGATCTCATGTTATTTCCATCCTTTTTTTTCGCTCTCGCCAAAGACATATTGCATTTCTGTTGTGAGAAGAGAAGACTCTGATACCATCATCCTCATCGTCATGATCATCATCATCATCAGTATCCTTTCTCACTCTTTTCTCTGCCATCTCATCAATAAAGGAAAACATAATAAAAAAAATCCAGAGAGAAAATGTGTACAATTTTTCCAAAGATTTCTTCTCAATTTTTTCTTTCTTTCTTCCTCCATCATCCACCACCTCCTCCCCTTCTTCCTCCTCTGATCACCATCACCATTCTCATCATCCTCACAGTCACAACAACACTTTGCCATTTTTTTCTTATTCTTTTTTCCCCTCCTTCCCCACTCTGTTTTCACATCCGCTTTCTCCAACTTTTTTTTCTCCCATTTTTTGGCACTGTCTATATTTTCCCCTTTTTCTTTCATAGTCTCTGTTTAATATACATGTATGTAAGTGTGTAAAAGTTGCGTTATGGCATCTACACATATTTCCCTTTGAAGAAAATGCTAAGAAAAAAAAATATAATGGAAGAGTGCAAGTGTTAAGTTGAGCGTGGTTTTGGCTTTTGGATGCTCCATTCTCCCGCTGCTTTTCTTTTCTCTTGTATCTTTTCCACAGACAAAAAAACACATCTATATGCATATACATAATATCCATCCATATATATATATATTTATACCATAATATTCTGAAAATGATATATATATTCATATATGAAAAAAGGTATACTTTATATATGTATATTTTAGAGATTCGTTGCGTTATTCCACGGTAAACTCTCTCTAAGAGACTGTCTATGTGTGTGCAAGTCAGCATTGCATAAAAGTAGGTATATTTTCCAAGAGAAATGGAGAGAAAGAGAGAGAGAGCAAAAAACAAGCTGAGCCAGCAGAAGAACCCGAAGAAGAAGAAGAAGAAGAAGAGCTAGTGGCATCAGAAGCAGAGAACAGAAAACCTATTATTATAAGTCACTTGAGTGTGAGTGGAATGAGAGAAGAAAATAGTGGAACAACTTTCACTAGTTTCTTCACCCTAAAAAACTCTCACTCACTCAGTCACTCTTTCTCCCTCTCTCTCTCTCTTTCCATCCTTCTCTCCCTTTCTGTTTTCTCTACTTTTCTCTTTCCCACACACACACGCAAACACACAGGACCAGACACACTGTTTGTTCATTCAGTCATTCGCCTGCGAGTTCTTTGCCCAACAACATCACAACCAAAATAGCTGCTCCTTCATCTTCAAAACCAAGTACAAAATACCGATCATTTGGGAAAAGGCGCACATTTTTTTGGTTAATAAGATAATAGTTTTTTGGGAAGACTGCAGAAACAAGATACCACGCCATTTCACAGAAATATCCAAGCTATCTACAAATAACAGTTAAATTCAGTGAAAATTATTATTAGAATATTTGTTATAATATTTCCATTTGAAAAGAATAACTCTCTAAATAGTAATTATAGTATCATCAGTCAGTAATTATGGTTATCTTATAGATAGTGATTGATAAGCTGTATACTTATAAATTGTTATGTTTTTTAACACTTTCACATTTTCACAAGAACATTAGAAGGATCAAGTTCACGGAAAAACAAAAGGTTCACAATTGTCATTTTTCATTCTTTTGTTTTCCTTTTCATCGTAGACTACTTGCTATACATGCACTAATACTGTAGTAGTGTATACACGTCTGTTGTTCAAACGTCAAGATCCTGACAAGAGATTATTTTTTTATTATGAATTTATTCTTTGTTTGATGTATACGCTAAAAGAGAAGGAAGAATAGAAACAGAGAAGAGAATACAATATTCGTGTGGAAATACTGTCTTGTGAGTAGTGTGCGACTTTCTTTTCATCACGTCAGCAGTCACCACTGCACTTTCACTCAAAAACGACAATACTCACAGAGTCAGATGCTCTATAAACACAAATCATCAAACCAGCTAGAGTGTCAACTCAGCATTCTAGATACATTTTTTATTTCTTTTTCTTTGTGACAGCCAAAGTTGTAACATTTCCTTGTCTACTTGTCATCTTCAATTTTGCTTCGATTGATATTTTTTTCTCTATAAATATCATGACCGTCTCTCTAGTTTTCTTGTAAATGGCTAATTTGAAGTTGATACAACTATTTGGTATTTAAGTTTAGACTTTTTTGAAGTGATGATTGTCAAAAAAATATATATGAATGACAGCTTGAGTAAAAGTAAAACCATAAAGTGAAGTTCACACGTGACATATAAATAAATATATTAGCTATATAGCACGTTAAATTAACTAATTTCATCACATCCGTACCGTGTTTTTTCTAAGATCTGACTAGATACTTTCACTTTCATCCAACGTGTTCCCTTTTTTTATTACATGATCACAAAAACACTATTATGAGTAATTGTGTGTCACAATCATTTTCATCATTCTCTGTCATCATCACCATATTACTTCCAAGAAGAACCAAAACTTTTCCCAAAAGAACATGAAGTATACTACCCGACCAAGTACAAAGTAAAACTGAAATTACGATGACAACACAACATTCATCCTTCTACCGCCACCACTACTGCGACAAAGATCATCATCATCACTTTCTTCTTATTCCTCCTTTTCATCATTTTTATCTTGATTACCGTCATCAGCAACAAAAACAGAGACTTCTCAGCAAATTATTGTTGACACGTCCAACTTGTGAATACTCATAACAACTTGTTAATTCCTTCAGACTTTAAATATACCATAAACAAACTTGACAATTTTTACTAATTACCTCTTAATCCTTAAAAAAATATGAACAACCAATTTCTAAAACAACTTTTAAGTCATCACTCAACATCATGTTATCTTCCAACCTCCTGTCTTACCATCAGTACTCCAATCGATGACATCAAAAACCTCCAACAATACTCTATTTTCCATTCAACAACAATTACTCAATTATTCCAAACAATACCTCAACAATCACCCTCCTCCTCCTCATACAATTAAAACTCCTCTAATCTTGTTCATCTCTTATTTTACAACAGTCATTTCCTCCACACAACCATCCCATTCATTCTTCCGATTAGTCCTTTCTTGCTTTTTTATTGTCTTGTCCTTGTCGTCGTCACAATAATACTTTCTCTCTCTCTCTCTCTCTTTCTAGTATTTACACACTTTTACTCAAGAAGCCCTCTAAATTATGCATTCATAGTACTCCCGCGAACAAAAAAAACAAGAGTAATAATACTACTAACTAATACCACTACAAAAAAACCCGACTTTCACGACTTCCACGACATTACGTGAAAAGAAAAAAAATCATTCTTGGAAACCAAAGAAAAGAGAACTAAGAAGAAGGAGAGCCATTAGCACAATGTGTGAGGCAAGACGATGTTGTCTCTCCATATTTTCCGTTTGCGCCGCTATAATTGTGTATGTGTTGTTAGGCGCATTTGCCTTCTTTTTCCTGGAAAACCATTACCATAAAAGCCATCATGGGCTGTTGGCAAAGGAGAGTCTTAGCTCAAGTGAGTTGGATACTCTGAGGAATCGCACAGTGATGAGATTATGGTAAGTAGTCGTTGTGCAAAACCGTTGCAGACCTTTAGAAATAGTAAGATGTTCTTCTTCTCTTTTCATACTTTTTATTTCTTGCTAAAAAGTAATATTTCTTACATCGCATCATCAACAACATACATAAATATGCATTTTATTTACATAGATGATAGATCTCTGGAAAAAAAAGGAAACAACATTCACACAATTCATAAGAAAAAATTCTTGCATCATCAGCATGATACCAGGAAAAAATGAGATTGAAAGACGCATAAAATATTGTAATGTTTTCCCAAAAAACTTCATAAATTTTTTTATTCTTCTTTCACAACATCATGAAAGACAAGGAAAGAATAGTCATTAAGTTAACCATGATAGTAAATGATGATGAGTATGTCATGTCATGTGTCAGGACAGAAAATGTCTTGTCTTTAGACTTTCATCTTTTTGTTCATCTCACTAAAAAAATGGATACTTTTATTATTTTTTTGAGTATATCACTATATAATAGTTGACTAGTAAAACAAGATGATAAATGAAAATGTGGTAGTTGGTCTTGGTAAAGATAACTACGACATTATTATTATTATTATTATTTGCATAATCATAATAGGTCATAGGTATAAGATGCAGACAGGGATTAATATGATGGGAGACAAGACCATCATTTATTTTATGATGTGCACTTTTCCAGATTTGACATACGTGGGAGGATCTTTTGATATTATGTTTGTCTTTTGTCGCTCTAAAGTAAAAAGAAAATGCTAAGTTGAGATTCTCCTCCTGTTATTATTATTATTTGTGGAGGACGAGGAATGCGTAGGTTGTCTGTTTATTAGAATAATAATAATAAAAAGCGTAAAGGAACGAAGTGAAAATGCAGAGAAGCACTTTGAGAGATTAGAACAAGAAGAAGAGAAAAGATGCAGATGGTGATGAAGAGGAAAAGGACACAAAAGAAAAAAATAACAAGAAAATTGCCTTGGGAATACATATATATTTTTCTTGGCATACTTAAAATAATTGGCTGGCATCACATAACAGCTTAAAATGCACTTTTTGCCGTACACCCTTCACATTATTATTATTATTATACCGGTGCTTTCTGTTCTCTTTATGATGTTATTTGTTGTCGTTTTCTTTATATATTTTGTACAAAGATGAAAGTAGTAAAAAAAGAAGGAGGAAGGAGTGGAGAAATGAGAGTTATAATGAATGTAAGAGAGCAAACAAACGACAAACATCATCATGATCATCATCTTCTTCTACAAGAACAAATTTTTCGAATGGACTATAAAAAATATAGACTTGATTATATGTAGTCACCATACTGCTTCTGTCGTTAAACTTTTTTTATAAATGAAAAGGGTTAGAGACTTTAGTAAAAAAAATAACAAGCAGTTTTTGTTGTTAAGGTTATTTCTTTAAAGCTTCTTGTGTTTGTTTTCTCCTATGTTTTTTTTGTAGTAGAAGAAGTAAGAGTAGAGTTGTTATGTTATTATGGTTGATGTTGATGATGGGAAAATAAATGAATTTTTAATTCCACACAGGGCACTAACAATCGAGCTAAATGTCTTTTACGAGTCCAACTGGACACAGCTCGCGGAATTGGAGTTGCAACAGTTTCAGGACGAGATTTTAAGACAGCTTTTCTCCATCGACGATGCCGACTTTGGACGACCATCCAGAGACACACATTATGGCGGAGCTGAGGACTCATTCGAAAATTTCCCCGCTGCTCTTTTGTACTCGCTCACGCTCATTACGACAATCGGTATGGCCAGTAATAAAAACGACCAACTTTATTTTTTTACGCCAAACTATTAACTCATATAATAATCCATAGAAGAAGAGATGTATATACATATATATAAAATGACGAAAAAAAATTACCCGTAAAACTATTCTGGAAAAATAAGTTTACATGTTCATTTTCATTTAGAAAGTGTCCTACATACTTTTCAAATCCCCCTGAACAATAACGAGCTAACTTTCTTTTTTTTAGAAAGAAAAACGGACGTTGGCCGTTATTATTACAGATTTTCCAATTTCCTTATTTTCTTTCCTTTTTTGCTTTCTCTCCAAGCAACTTTCCCACTGTCTTCATCTTTGCACCTCAACAGAGCTAACAGCTCTTCTCTTCTGCATCATTCTCATCATCAAATTGATCACGCTCCTTTTCCTCCACTTTCTTTTCCCATCCAAAAGTAAACAAAATGAACTGTGTCGATTGCTCCGCTCCACTCTACCATTTTTCTGTACGGTTTAGTTTTTTTTCTCCAGAATTTATGTATGTAGGTATACCTATTTGTGACACACATTTTCACATATACGTATATACTTCTGAAGCATTATAAAAATATACTTACTACTAAACTTATAAAGTATTTTGGGTTAGAAGATCTCTAAATGAAATGAATACCCCTTTTCGGATGGTTAAACAATTTACTATTTT
>JAQFYG010002008.1:0-16302 GCA_034694325.1 Entomobrya corticalis
AACAAATATTGTAAAAAATATATTTAGTGTTTAGGTTATTAAAATATATTTCCAAGTAATTAAGTAGAGTTTGAGTTCGCACTAAGAGCTGGTGATTAGACTTTTTGATAGTTGTTAATTATAAAAGATCTAACTCATTCATATACATTTCATAATGGCATATAGTCGGTCAAAAATAAATTAAAAATAATTAGGGTCTGTTTCATGACACTAGTGATCACAATTGCTTCTGTATAGAATCAAAATGTTTTTCAAATTACAAATAACGGTTTCGAGAACCAAGCACGAAAAACTGTAAAAGTTTATCTTTAAAACTTATCAACATGTTATATTTTCTTTCGACTTGATGATGTTTAAATAAACAAATAAAAAATTGTTACCAAGATCAAACTAATGGAGTTTATTACATAAAACTGGATTACTAATTTTATCAATTGAATAGACTATTGTTTAACTTCACCATGGACATTTAAACGTGAACCCGAGAATTATTTTATCAAAAAATTAATAGTATGTCAGTTTTGCGAGTCGGTGACTTATATTGCTCAAGCCCAAATAAAAGTCATATGTTGGTAGTCCGGCAGTCTAACAAATTCTGTGTGGAAAATGCTGGGTAAAAGGTTTTACAAAATTTGTGAAAAACTCGCACAAGTTGATTGAAAATATGGCGCCGATACATGTTTTTGCTGCTCTTTGGACATTTGCATCAATCTTGATATTGTTTAATGCAATATGTGAAGACAGCCAAGTAAAGTATAATTAAGTAGCCGCCTCATTTGTCTATCTATTAATTACCACGTGAACACGAGCTCAGCTTCGCTAAGCTCACACTACCTTTATAATGCCACAACTCTTATCTTTCAACTTCCATTCCTATTTCACACTTTGCCAAATAAAAGTCAAAGTCTAATTTCTCTTCGTCTTCCTATCGTATCTTCAAACGCTATTTCATCATAACCTAAAGCATACTACATGCACATTAGTAAGTATAGCACACGCATATCTTACAGGGACAAGCTATATTCTATTGCTACTCCAATCTAATTTGTTGTTGTAAAGATTATTGTAAAGCTTTCAATGGGCTTTTGCAATTACTAAGGTATTTACATCGTAAGACAAAACATGGAATAATACAAACTATATTTATTAACTACAGTTTACTCTCGGTAAAGTGAACATGCGAATAGTGGTCAAGTAGCTATAGTGGACAAATTTTGACTTGCCGTATCGAGCATTACTTTTTCATATAGAAGACAACCATTCCAAACTCTTCACGTCCTGGTATAAAAAGCGTCCCTGCTTTATATCGGTCATGTCCACTTTATAGCAGAGACGTCTCATGTGAAATCAAAGATGGATGACACCTGATTGTGGGTACCTAACTAAACACGATCTTGAAAAAAATCTTATGGGACCCTTGCACCCGTTTATGCATGAAAAAAGTCAGTTTTTACACATAAACACGAAAAGAACATCGCATCAACAGTTATAGTGGTCATTTCCACTATATGAATGGTGGGCTAGTCCACTGTATGTATAGTGGACAATAGCTATGGTGGATAAATTTTGACTTCCCCAGCTTTTCAACTATCTCGAGAGTCAACGGTACCAAAAATATGCTGTATATTCGTACAGAATCTTAAATTGCTAATATTTCCTTCTAATGCCAAGTGTTCAGACGACCCCGTAACGTTAGTTAACCTATGACTGTATGTGACCCTTAACGCTTGTGATCGATTGATCTCATGTATCCTCTTTAACCGTTTAAAATCACGTGATCTCATGTGACACTTCAACCTCTAGTCATTTATATCACTTCTTGACCCCAAATGACCTTACACGATTCTTTGACCTCACATGATCTTTTGCGGCCCTTTCACCGTGCATGACCTTATGTAATCTTACTTTATTCCGTGAGCTCACTATACCCCGCGGCCTTAATTTATCCCGTGACATTATGAAAAATAAGTTTCTTTCGGTAGTCTCATTTTGTGTTTTACATCGTTATCTTTTGGGTGCATTTTTGAAATATTTTAAATTGCCATTGAATTTGGAGAAGTACATGCCCGATTTTGACACTGACACACATTGTCTTAACATTTTCTGGAAACAATATTTTGTGCACTTGGAGCTGAATAGTTTGGAAAACTAGTAATTTTAACAAACCTTTGCGTCTATAATTCACGCAGTTTAGTTTGTATTGGATGTCTAGTTCCTAATACTCATTACTCATATTTTCGTTTCGGACTGGTTATTACTTTATATCATATACACATTCTTTCTATAATTATTATTATTTTGTTACATTATTATGTTTGGAGTTGGCATTAACTTTTTATTTTACAATTATGTTTACAAAAGAGCTAAAGATTGCTTCAAGAAATTACACAACGAATGATTGTCTAAGAACTGCTAGTTTACGGCATTTATATAGATCCTTTCAAGTTTTAATGGAAAATGCAATGTGCTTTATAGGAAAGTTTGAATGTGCTAGTCACTATATTTGTATGGTCATTCCTGTATGTTTTACGTCTACTTTGATAATTAATTGGAATAGTTTAGTAGGTTTGTGTAAGGCGATCAGATTTATAGAACTGCCGGTTTGTTTGGGATTTGAACATATTCCCTTTGCATCATATTCAAATATGACTTTGAATATCTGCTAAATAAAGTCGAAGCTTGATATAGTGGACATGCATATAGTGGACAAATAGATATTGTGGACGAATAGCTAGAGGACAGATTTCGACTTGCTGTTCCACGGGGGTAGGCTTTTACATGTTAGCCACTACACATATAGTGAACACTATATAGTGGACAGATTTGGACTCGCTGTAGAGCACACTACATAGCAAATATTGATGGCGTCATCCAAAGGAAAAGATACCGCGTCTCCCTTCAAATATTTTAAGCACATACCCCTTATTCGAGCTCGTCCAATAAGGTGAGTTTGCATAAAAAATTCTCACTTCGCTCCCTTACTCTCTTTCTCTAATAAAAACGAAGAGGTGACCGATTTCTCCAAAGACTTTTCCCAAACAACGTCCCGCATTTATTGTATCAGTTTATTGTAAATAGAAATTTTTGACACTCAAACTCGGTACACGACGCCCAACACCCGATTAGCGGCACACAACACCCGATTAGTGGCTTGAGTGTCAAAAATTTCCATTTACAATAAATTGATACAATAAATGCGGGACGTTGTTTGGGAAAAGTCTTTGGAGAAATCGCTCAACTCTTCGTTTTTGTTAGAGAAAGAGGGTAAGGGAGCAAAGTGAGGATTTTGTATGCAAACTCACCTTATTGGACGAGCTCGAATAAGGGGTATGTGCTTAAAATATTTGAAGGGAGACGCGGTATCCTTTCCTTTGGATGAAGCCATCAATAACATACAACAACAAAACGTGGAGGTGTAGCAGAGTAGAGCGGCAGCGTACTTAAGTGGGAGCTCAGCATACCGCTCACACTATACAAATGCTATGCCTTTGAAGGCAGCAAAACTCATGACACACAGCATACACACAAAATGACTGGGGTCCTCAATATTTACATTCTTCTAAAATCTGTGAACCAACAGCGAGCAACGATAATGACTGTCGTTTTGTTGATATCCTATACTGACTATGTTATGTTTCATATCTCGTCAATTTTCTCTAAACGATTTCTCAATTTAGATAACGCCCAAATATATTAAGATGATATTGTTATTGAATTATTGTAAAATAAATACAAAATAAAGTCAATTATTTAAATAAAAATTGTAGTCAAAACTTACAAAAATAAAGCAGCAAGATAAAAAATAAGTAGTGACGTATTTCATATCGTATATTTTGTTCCTGTTAAGATTTTTAAAACCAAAAATATCAACCAATTTGATAATTTTTGGATTTGAAACTTGTAAAATTTTACTGAATTTTAAAACATTTGCGAAAGATATAAGTTCTTATTAGTAAGAGTTAACTTTATGTCATAATATTGTTCGATGAATGTTTGGAAAAACGAACAACTTCTATTAAATGGAGTAATGTGCATACAATACATTTTTTTTAAGTCGCCTCGTTTCATATGAGTCGAATGACCGTGTGAAGAAGACAGCAAAACAATACCATACACTAAACTGCATAATAAGTACAGTAAAATTGGTTACAAAAATTATTTTCATTCTTGAATTGTAATTCCCATTTTAAAAATCCTAACTTAATTCAAGCAAATATATTGTATATAAGTATTTGATGCTTTAAGTTTTGTAGTACAACTTATTAATTATTGGTTGGGATGCTAAAAATTTGATTTTGTTTTGAATAAAGTTGACCACGACAAAATATTTATTTATAATTTCCCTTCAGCAAATCCATCTAAATAATTTCCTCTGACAAAAGCACTATTGTTAAACACATCAAAGCGCTGGGTGTAGAATCATTACTGAATCCTAATTTTAATTTTAAAACTCTTACAGTTTGTCGCAATTAAGGATTGCATATAATTGTTGAAAACTTGAAGTGGTATTATCATCTTGTTAAAAAACAATGGTCAAAAAATTTCAAAGTGTTTCTTTGTTCCCAGCTTTTCAACAAAAACTCATGCGCCATTCATTTATTGCACACTTAAATTATATTTTAATTTTTTTAATTATTAGACTGAGCGTGCTTTGTATCAACATCTTCAATTTGTCTCAATTCCGAATATCAACTTATCTGCAGTTTCAGTACCATTTGGTTTTTAATGAAGCTTAAGCTTATCTCAAAAAAAGGAAAAAATCATCGGCTTGGGAATACTCAATGTCGCTTCCCCAGGAGAATATTCGCCAGTTATGTGAAAGATGCCAGATTTATATTCAAAATTTAGTACTTTTCAATTTAGAACTGAGTAAATAGCATGCGGAGAGTTAAATGCCGTCGTAAATATCATAGGCCGCAAATAAAAAATTATCAGTACTGGGGTTCAAAGGTCAAAAAGGACATTCTGCAAGGATCGCCTTCGCTCCTACAGTTTTTGGCCCAGGAATCTGAAACTGAGATCGTGTTTCATACTCTTTGAAAATTCAAGTTTGTACTAAATTTATAATTAAAATCAATTCTTTTCAAAATACCGCAACGTCAGTGCTACAATAAATTGTAACAATGGTATTGTCTCGAATGGATTTTTCTTTACGAAATTAACAAAACCTTGAATTTCGAAAACGTAAAAAACCTTCATGCTATGTATATATGTACTCGATTTCAGCTTCCTGGGACGAAAACTGTTAAAGCGATCCCCGCTACATGACCCCGTTGAATTTACATCTTTCGTACTGAAATGTTTTAAATTTCAAAATATGATTTTTATGATAGCATTTGGCTCTCTGCATGCTTTTTTACTCATTTTTTAATCACAAGAGTACAAAGGTTTGGGAATTTACACATAACTGGCGAAGGTTCTCCCAAAAGAAACAAATATATTTTTAACGATATCAAGAAACTGATCTTCTTCTGGAGAACCATATTAAGTAAAGTTATATAAAAAAATTTACTATGAGCCCGTGTTGCTGTCATACAAATATCAATGGAAAATAGAAAAAGCTTCAAATAAAAAAATATATCAGCAATTTGGAAATAAATTATCAAACTAAGCCAGAAGTAAAAGTTTGTCTCCAAATTATGGAAAACTAGTTGGATTTGAATCACTTTGTTTTGTAGAAAATGTTCGACTAAACTGATTAGGTATGCTGCGGAATGGCTCGGTTCGTTTATTTTTTTAATTTAAAATCGTGCATTATTTTGTTTAATAAATTGCAAATAAGATGTCAAATTTTGATAATTGATTTTGTTTGTTTGCTTAAAATAATTAATCGGAATGAAAATTCGCAAAATTAGAACACTTAATCGCGGTAGCAATATGCAAAAACATTTTATGTATTTAAAACATTCGTGAAATGCTTGAAAAAATCAAAATGATATGTGAACCTGATGACGGACATTATGACCTATGTTATTAATTGAAGTGCAGTTTATGAATTTATTCTTCACGTTTTCGTCTTAATTTGTGTTGTTTTTTAAAGTTTAGTATGCAAAAAAATTATAAATCCCAGAATGATTTATAAATCAAACTGATGAAACTGGAAATTATTAACATGATAAATAACTGTTTTATTCAATAAGCATAATATTGCTTCAAGTTCATTTAAAAATCCTCTACACATTTGTTCTATTTTATTTTGCAAAAAATTAATTAAAGTAAATCGCTAAAACCCCGAAACATATTAAAATTTACTGCTTCTTGGAGCCACTGTAGTTGTAAGAGCTCTCCTCTACAGCAGCCGCTCCCTCACCGCTGGCGTCACTTTCCCCAACGTTGATAGCAGTAGCGCCCAATCCTCCTTCAATAGAAGCGTATAAAACATCAGCGGCAACAGCGTCATTGTAAACGTCAGCAGCGTTGATAGTGCTTGTCGCTCCACTGGGCTTGTTGGCATATTGCACTTGACCGATGTCCTCTCCCTGGGAAACGCCAACGGCCTGGACGCCGTTCAAACTGGAAATGGCGGCGGGCAGGTCAATGGTTCCGGCGGCGGTTTCGAGAAGGGACTGTCCAGCGGATGCTTGACCAGCGGCGGCGGCAGCTGCTGCGGCAACAAGTTCCAGGTCGATTACGGGCCTATTTGATCCTAATAAAAAGATAAATCAATAAACAAAGTTAATTAGTTAATTGTCAATTAAAATATTTACACACTTTTATATTAAATGGTAATAAATTTTGACAGCTTACCCCAACCAGCACGACCAACATTGTTGGCATATGCGACGGCGACAACAGCAGCAAAAACGATGAAGGACTTCATGATTATAAAATGACTTGGGTTTTTCCGAAAGGAAAAATATTTTTTTTGGTAATAAATTTTAAGTTGACTTGTTTCTTTGTCGAGATTTGAATTGTGAATGGTGCCTTATGGAATGTTGCCCTAAGCTTTTTATACGAAAATCTTACAAATGACAGGTAAATATTTGGCAGGTCCATCATGTAAAATATCGTTTGGTTTTGGGCAAATATGTGTGAAAGCATGATATGGTATGTGATCTACCTGTGCAATGTTGAAAAATATGCACCTGCTGTGAAATATTTTATTTTTAAATTTAATTTGTAGACTGAGCTCAGGTGAGAAAAGGGATAAAATTTATTTTCTGCATTGGATTCCATATGAACAGGTGTATAGGTACTTTGGTGAAATGTGGCTGGCTTGGTGATGGGAAGGAGCCGTAAAAATTGTGAGGTGACAATGCCGACAAAAGGATTAGCTTTTGAATATTTTTTCTTTTTTAAAATGTGCTGTGAATGTAAGCATACGTGTGATTTTGAGGAAACAGGTGAATGGTGAGAATAGAACATTTTAAATAGGTACAGTTGGATGCAGATGGGTGCAAGTTTTAATAGAATTTGGCTTTGTATGGATTTAAATATGAACAAGATGATAAAAAATATTTCGATTGTCATCGATTACAATTGATTATGAATAGATAATGAATGATTGGCAATTTGTAGATTTAATTGGCATGCAAATTGAAGTAAGATTGTTTGCCTAGAGCTTAATTGATATCTTATTTTAATTTGTTATTAAATTAGCATGAATCTTTCAGTTAAAAATGCGTCTTTTTATGGGGCAATATGACACTTTTTAAAAATCTAGCCATATTATTTGATAGAGTTTTGAAAACCGAGACTGAAAATGATAGAACGATTAAGTAAGTAAAAGCAAAGTTTCTGTCAATGCTAAGTATATTTTTTAATCATTGGCAAGCTTAATCCGAAATTTTAATCAAAAGTTAATTATCAATTATGGTAAAAATATGCAATGATCTTTTGTACTATAAGCGATTCACACAAAAATATAATGCCAAATCCAACTTAAAGTATTAAAATTCTCAACTTGTAATTAATTATAATTTTGCAGAATGCACAAAATAAGGTTTTAACAATAGTTTTTATTTTGAAAAATATCTAGTAATATAATTCAAAATTACAGATTTCAGAATGATGCAGCAGTTAAACTTTTATTGCATTTAAAATTGAAATTTATATTTTCATTATGAGCAAAATAGCAATATAAAATGAGGATGATTTCCCAAAATAACTTTTCTATTTTGGTTTTGCTACAATATTGGCTAATGGCAAAGTTGACAACTTTACCATTTTTAGCAAAATTTGTCAATACTTATTTAATAAAACTCAATTTCCTTATTTCCACAAATAACTTTATCAAATTTTAAATTAATTGTTAGATTATCATTGTAATAGTTAAACTCTCGTTTGCTATAATTGTTAGTGTATTTTGTATTAAAAAGCGTTCAAGTTGATGAAAGTTAGTTTTAAGTTTTACATTGTAATTTATTTTAATATTTTTCGTTCCAGAGACATAAAAATTGCAATTTTATAAGAACATTTTGCTGGAAAAACTTCCATTTTATCAGTTAAAGAAGCTTTTGTACCCATTTTATCATCTCATATCATCACAATACTCATATCATCAGACACATACTCACAATAATTGGCATTATTATGAAAACAGAAATCACGGTGAAAGTATTTTCCAAGATGGTATTTTAATAGCTATCAATTAAAGTAAATTCCCCAAAAAGCAGTATAATTTGTTATTAAGCATTTTACAGTAAAACAAACAAGTTCACGTGCCTGTTTCAGTAATAATTAGTTTTTATGACAAAACATAAAAATGTAGCTAAAATTTAAATGAACTTTTCAGTTTAAGTTGGAACTTTTCCGCAAAATAATCAAAGTACCTTAACATTTTTACATTAAATTAATGATTTTGATCGTTTTTTGACACAAATATCTAAATTTGTGCTATGAGAACTTAATTTGTCTGATCAAGATCATATTTTATCTGATCATGATAAAATTTGATTGTCTGATTTGATGTTGGCAATCTAAATCTCACAAGCTCAAATTAAATTGAGATTTTATCTGTTAAAATTGTTGAAACTGAAATAGTTTCGTTTTGACTCGAAATACTGATTTCATTTTTGAACAATTAAATCAACAAAATCAGTTTTCGCTTTCAAGCCAAATGTTAGCGTTTTGACATGAAGTATGTAGCATTTAAAAAACAATTATATAGATATGCTACTTTTATAAATGTGCAAAAATGCTAATTTTACAATCCTGCCTATTATTATCTCACTGCTAATTCAAACCAAATAAGCAACAAAGTTAATCATTTATTCTTTTGAAAACGCCAATAAAATATCATAAATTAATTTTGCATATAATATTTTTTGCCCAAATGATAATTAGTTTTAATTAATTGGTCACTTTTATCATTTAGTAATCAAGCAATTTTGCAAAGCAAGCTCCAATCACTTTATTCATTAATTATTCATTGTATTTGAATTCAGTTATAATTTATCATTCCCCTTCACCCCATAAAAACATGTATATCTTCAAAACTAAAGAAGAATGTTCTAATCCCTTTAAAAATCATCATGATCATGATCATCATCAACACATAAAATGCCACCTCCACTACCAAACCAAATTGACGGCGACAGAAAAGCTTAACATTTTACATATTATTTTTATTATAATCACCAATGTCGAAAAATTAACAGGTAGAAATTGGTTCATTTTAAAACACCAAATGAATTGAACAGGCATAAAGAAAAAAAGTCGAGGACCCTTCACATTTCATTTTTAATCCTTTCTTGCTTTATGATGTCTAGATCGGCACCTTAAAGCTTCAAAAAATATTTTTTTCAGGTGCACATTCCATTCCTATTGTTTTCCACAAAATAGGAAAAAAGTACCTAGGTGCCTTGTTTTTTCATCTCACATATTCCAGTTTCTGGCTTAATTGAATTTTTACGGAGACAGGTGTATTTTCTCAGGTAATATGGTTTTAACATGAACAGGTACGAACCCTTCATCAAAAATTTTCATATAAAAACCAGCCCAACATCCCATCAATCATCACATTCTCAACTGAACAATTCAGTAGTCAACAACAACTTCTCTCATTTCACCCCAGCCTTTACCAAAAAAAATATATTCATCATGAATACCTTCGTCACAGTCCTCGCAGTCATTGCCTCCGTTCAGTGCGGTTCCCTCCGTAGTGTCCGCCAGGCCGGTTGGTCTACTACCACAACCACCACTCCAGGATGGACCACCACATCACCCCCACCACCAACAACAACTGCTGGTTGGACCACCGCACCTCCACCAACCGTTGGTTGGACCACCACTCTTCCACCAACAACCGTCGGATGGTCCACCGCTCCCCCACCAACCACTGCTGGATGGTCCACTGCTCCTCCGCCAACAACCGCCGGATGGTCAACAGCAGCTCCTCCAACTACCGCCGGTTGGTCTACCACCGCTCCCCCAACCACTGCTGGATGGTCCACTGCCCCTCCACCAACAACCGCTGGTTGGTCCACAGCCCCTCCCCCAACAACCGCCGGATGGTCCACCACCGCTCCCCCAACCACTGCTGGATGGTCCACTGCCCCACCACCAACAACCGCCGGATGGTCAACCGCTGCCCCCCCAACAACCGCCGGTTGGTCAACTGCCGCCCCAACCACCGCCGCTCCCGGATGGCCCTCTCCACCAAGCACCACTGCCGGTTGGGGTAAGTTATCTCAAAATTTTATTAAAACATTCCCTCCAAATACCCTCCGATAACTTTTATCTAATTTTCCTCCACTTTTATTTATTTTTCTCAATAGGACCAGCACCAGCAGCCAGCGGAATCCTCTCAACCATCGACCTGAACGCTGCCCTTGCCGCCGCCGGATCCGGCTGGGCCGCGGCCAACCACGCTGACCTCGTTTCGGCCACCGGTGGCGGCGGTTGGGGACCCAATGCTGCTATCGTCATTTCTTCCAACGGAGGGTCTGTTGTTGCCCAAGATGGTGACATCCTCCAAATCACTGACCAAGACTCTGAAAGTGCTGCCTCCATCAACAACCTTTCGGTTGGACAAATCGCTGAAGGTTCAGAAGGTCAATCTCTTGACGCCCTGGGTCTTGAAATCTCCAACGCACAGTCTGGATGGGCTGGTGCCACAGGAGAAGGTTCATCTGCTGCTGACGCCACTTCATCCTTGAACGTTGCTGGTATCGCTGCCAGTTTAGGAATGAACAGGCCTTAAACCATATACAATTTTTTGGGGTTTGAAATGGAAAGACAAACTGATAATGATCTTTGGTGCTATTTATGTTAGAATTTAATGATGAGTTATATATTGAAAAAAAGAAATTGTTTTGATGATTTACGACAATATTTAAAATAAAAATTCTAAGATTTTAAAAGAAAAATTTGTTGATTCTATATGAATAATTTATTCCGAACTCTTAAACAATACTTTGGCTAATAATTGTTTGTCATTGCATTGGCTAGGAAAATTCATAAACTTTGATTAAAATAATATTTTGCATTACGTAAAATTGCCAAAAATCGGTTTTTATTTTCCAACAACACAAAAGATAAAAGCTTATTTTTAGTACAAATTTTCCAAGAAAAGGGGTTTTTATTTCATTAAAGTGTAAATATTAATCGACAGTTGTTACACTATTTTCACAAATAAAAGCTAATAAAACAATTTAATAGTTTTTCGCTTAAATAATTTCGAAAATATTCACAATAATATGATCTGAAATTCCAATATTTATGATGACTTCCTATTTTGTGTCTTTGTTGTTTGATTATATTGCCCCAGAGCTTTGACTAATTTAAAAATATGAAGCAAAGATAAATATCGAGAACAATACATGTTTTCTACTGATAAAAGTTTGGCAGTTCCTATCTTCATAAAATGGACTATTTTCTGCTTCAAAACATCAACTACTTTCTTTTCAGCTCAATATAAAGTTGCTTGTTTGGCTGAATTTTTGCCAAAAATATAACACCTGTTCCCTGAACTCGAAATATAACAAAATTATGCATTTAAATACCACATTGTTTTAAAAATAATATATCAATGTTTTGGTATAAGGATCTACATGAGCTACCTAAAGGAGATTGGTCTGAGGGTCACAAAAGTAATACAAAATAAGTTATATTGTTGAAAATTGCATTTTATATGGGCGTTAAAACCTTGTCAAAATTTGTTATTCAGTATTTTAGGAAAATAATTTTATTTATTTTAATGAATAGCAGAAATGGTTTGACGACTACAAGGAAGCTAGAACATATAAAGTAAAATTTATTTGATTTTGTAATTTAATTGGTAAAATGGGTTTAAATTTGTAGAGTGGATTACAATGGCAAATTACTTGAATACATATGTCAAATGAAGCTGTAGAAAACTCTAGTTGCATTAGTTTGATTCATAAATCATTCCGATCAAATAAAATCGAAACTTTTGCGCATAAAAAACTTTTAAAAACAATACAAATTGTGATAAAAACGTGAAAAGTATATTCATAAACTGCACTTCAAATAATAATATATCCCATCATATCCATTAGCAAACTGAATTAACATTTTAATTTAAAACAAAACAAGTTTTTGTCATATTTAAGCATTTTACGAATTTATAAAACGAACAGGAAATATTTTATTTGGCATATTAATAACTTGATTTGGAATAATAATTTTTGCCACTGTTTATTCCGATTAATCCTTTTAAAGTAAGAAATAAAACCAATTATGAATAGTTGTCATTTTATGTTCAGATCGGTTACATTTAAATTAAAAATATCAAAAATCCATTACAACTGGGTGCTTAAACAATGGGCGTCAGAGTTTTTGCCAATAGGTTGGTAACAAGGAAATATTGTGAAAATGCTAAACGCTTTAAATTGAGACCAATTGCATTTGCTTTGACATTTGTATTTTTAACAAGATGACTATTTTCACTATTTTATAATTTCACCTATTATATACAAGCCTTAATTACAGTAAACTGCAGACGTTTTCAACGAACATTTTAAAGTAGTATTTCTCTTTTTCATTTTCTCTTAAACTGTTATGCAATTGAATTTATGATCTTTCTTGCAATTAGCAACATGATACTGTGTTTTCCACAGGGTCATTCGACTCATATAAAAAGAAGTAGCTACGAGAAATGCAATGTATGTTATCTGCATTTTTTCTCAACATTCATCAAGTAGTATTATGACAATATTTTAAAATTTGTTAAAATTCAATAAAAATAACCAAATTTGAAGTGCCAAACGTTATAAAATAGGCTGATGACTTTGCTCTTAAAATCTTTTCTGGAATTAAAGCTGAACCGCAAAAATATTTCATAAACTGTTATAATCTTGTTGCTTTATTTTGGTAAACTGTAACCTACCTATCTACAAGTGTCGCTCTGAGGCGGAACAACAGAATTACTGACGATGGTCTATCTTTGTAATAGTCAGTGTTTAAGAGTTTCTACGGACCTTATGCAACCGTTGAACTACATTTTGCATTATAATAATCAAATTTCTTCTGTGGTTTCATAATAATGCAGAAAGCTAGCATCTTTATATGTACCCAAAGTAAATTTATTTACTAATTGTTATGTGCACATTTTGTATTCAAGTTGCGTGCAAAAGTGTTTTATGGCAGAGCGGCTTTAGCAATGCTTTTATTATTTCTATTTTGACAAAATTACTTGCGGCAGCTAAAATTTAGTTACAGTTTTTCATGATATGCAGTCATTTGCTTTTTATATTGAATTTGTGGCAATGACTATAAGCCAAATTTAAACTTTTCACTTTTTCTATGACGAATTATTAAATATGTCCTACAATAATGTATTTTATCGGTAGTATGTATTGCAAAAGGCTCTAATAGGTAAATTCTGCTGTTAAAATTTACGGTTCTAGGACAACTTCCACTTTGGACAACAGCCACTTGGACAACTGACACCCCGACAACTGCCATTCGGACAACTGCCGCTCGGACAACTTCCACTCGAACCACGGCCACTCGGAAAACTCCCACAAAAATGTTTTCACCAATTCTAAAAAGTATTCAGCATAATAAAAATGTTTTTGCTAATTTCAAAATGTTATCATCAATTCAATTTTTATCAATTTGATCACGTTTCCACCAATAATCTAAAGTCTTCTGTTGCTTCTTAACCTAACCAAATTGGTGATATCATGTAGGGCGTGGCAGTTATCCGATTGACACTTTTCAGAAGTGGCTGATGCCCACAGTGGCAGCTAACCGGACACGAAAATATACATGCTGTAAACTCTTACTTTAAAATGTATTTACATTAAAAGCAAATTAACTGTATTATCAACAACAAATGCTTGCATGGTTAGGGGCGTCAAAGGCGTCACAAATTGGTCTCTTCCAGTATAAATTTTCAATGAAGGACAAGACCAAATGAATCGACGAAACCATGGATTATTTTTCGCAAACGTTTTACAACGTTTCATTGCTGTGACTGTATTTCCCGAGCATACAAATATATTTCCAAATTCTCCAAATATGTAGAGAATAGCAGTGCATGTGTAAATTACCCCAATTGCACAAGCACAAAGAATGAATGGCTGCTGCAATACATCTCCGCTTGACACAACAGTATTGAGAAAGAAAAAGCAACAAATTTCACTCAAGATTGCTCCATTGGCCAATCCCCTTACCACAAAAGCAGAATACATAGTTCGAAACTGGATCAACAGTACTTGAAGTTCTCGAAAAACTATCCAAATGTCTCTCAATCTGGTATTACCTACATGGTTGTCAATTACTTCCATTTTCCTTTAAAAATACAAAATAAAAAAACAATATTAGTGCATATCTGATATAAAGTATATGTTTGATATCATGCGCCAAAATATTAATGAAAATAGGATGTACCTCCGATACAAATTTATATATGTACATAATTTGTACACCTTGATCAACAACATGGATGCGCACAAGGCCATATGCGAACTAATAATTGTCCAGACGGAAAAGTGTAAGAAACTAATTAATATTTTCGTCCCGACTTCTGTTGAGATTTCCCAATCATTGTTTTTCCACTGGCTAATGTTTTCGACGCTGCATTGTGACAGAAGCCAGTAATGTAAAAAACATTCAAAGAGAAAATAATTGTAATGTGAAAAAATCTTGAGAAGCGTAAAACAACTGCTTTTAGTAACTGCGGAACAGGTTCGGTTGCATTTCTCCCCTGATGTAAATTTTCCCTGCAACAAATTCCATCAAGAACCAAATTGTTGAATAAACTGACTACTTGGGTTGTTCTTTTCACGTTGCAAAAGTACATTGGCAGTCCAACAGTAACCGTACCAATCGTAAGTATCAAATAAACCAAGAGCTTGTTGTTTCTTCAAATCATAGGGAAATCAAGAATGGTTTGTAACAGACAAACTGTAAATATTAATGCTACAAAACGAAACTGTATTTTGTGGATTCTAAAAAGATTTTTGGTATCTTTAGGTTTTAGAAGCTTTTCTCTATCGTGCCAAAATACAGGCAAAGTTCCATAAAAGTCTGCATTTTTGAAAATACAACCACAAAGCTGGTAAATATCCATGTTTTTAGTTCAATCGAGAAAAACAACTTTTTTGATTTTTAAACCGATAATGAAATTAAAAAGTGAATGTGAACAGCAAAAACTTTTGCTTTATGCGGCAGTGTTCGGTGGGAATTAAGTGCGTAAAAATTAAAAAAAATAAAAGTTGCTGTAAAAAGTAACAAATGCACAGACCTTACGATATATTATTTCCTACTTTTTTATAATTAAGGTAAAAACTCGAGACAATATTTCCTCACAATTTGATGGACAGTTTTTATTTGGTGTTGTTAAACAATTTTGAAACAAGTTTACCGACATAATTATTTTGTCGGTTGGATTCACTTTTACTGAAGTGTTTATTGTAATTGATGTTTTCCGGAAATCCATAATTAACAATTAAAAAGTAAAAACCAGGTCACAAATAGTAACCAACCAACAACAGAATGTCATGAAAGTCTATCATTATGATTTGTATTTTACGTGGTACTATTATTATTGCAGCTAATATATTGTATTATGAGGCTAGAAACTTTGCTTGCGTTGAACTTGAGAATATCATTACTTATTTTAAAAAGATACAAAATATTATAGTCCTGACATTGTGTCCTACGAAATTTGAATTAAGCAGTGAAATAATGACGTTGTCTCGTATTGAAGTTTGAGAGAGCAGTGACCTCATTTTATTTCATAAAGTAAAATCATGTATTCATAATATCATTATTATATCATCAAATAGGTACTACAAAGTATTTTGTAACGTGACTGTCAACGGTTATAGTATAAGCTTGATAGTAGCAGTAATTAAGCATTTATAATATTTCATTGTAGAATTTGTCAAA